>JASXSY010002677.1:0-57003 GCA_034509805.1 Sipha maydis
TTTGAAAAACATTGGACACCCATCCTAAAACAAAATCCTAAATCCGCCATTGGCCATAAAAGTCTAATATGGAACGCTTATACAGGTAATTTTTTTTAGTCTTTCACATTTGAATTTTTCCGAATTTTATATAGGGTGTATTATGCACAATCTCCCATATCATATTATTATTTATTCTCACTTCTTTGCTTCAGGATTTATCATTATAATTTTCCATACTTATGTTTCCAATTACCGACTATTGTTTTCATGTAAGGTCAATCTTTTTATTCTCAGTTCAACTGAACATGTGTGTTCGCGTTATTAATATTATAAATTATTAACGCGGTAAGATGTGTTACCATTGGGTACCTTCCTCATCATGTTATTCATGTCATTTTGTTCTATAATACCAAATTTGCTCATTATAATTATTGTATACAGATTGTAAATTTTCTTTCTCAATATAAAAAAAAAAAAAAATTATTAACGCGTACATATTTATCCGTGTCCGAGAGAGAAAAAAAAAGATGTCATTTCAGACTCGTGGATCCTTCTTTGAAGATAACGCGGTGTCGGTGCACGTTCGCTGCGAGTAGTTTATATTATGTGAAATTTGTTCGTTGTTTAAATTGAAACTAATTGTTCCGAACCTTATCTTTTGCAGCATTATTTATGTGCCCGCCATGCTGCTGCGTCTGCTTCATTAGAAATGCATGTACCCTAAGGTAATGTTGAAAAATTATTCGCAAATGTAATTTATTTATTTTTTCCACGGTACATATATTATAATGCCACGTAAGGACGATGTTGTAAAGCCATTGGAGAGTTCAAAAAACCGGTAGCCAAAAATAATAACCATTATGTTGATAGGAATATTTACATGAACAACAGCTTAAAACAGTATATTAATAATATGCATTATAATTATAATCACTCATGCTTATGTGCTAAAATTAAAAGTTTCTCCAGACACTGCACCGCGCTTGAACTCGTATGGTAATAACAATATTCATACATGTACGTGTATTAATATATGAGTCACATAATTATATGGGATTTCGCAAAATCTTATTAATAGTACACAAAATCATACAGAATATTATCAAGTTAATAATAATAATGAAATTTGAATATGTAAATATATTATACTAATCAGAAGATTTTCAATGAAATATTCATTTTTACAATTCTCAAATAACATATAATTATTCATCAATCTAATGGTCTTGTTGTACAATTAACAAAGCTCCTAGTTCATTTTTTTATATATAAAAAAAATGCGCTTATTCGATAGGGATTTTGTAATATTAATTAAATAATATTAATATTTATACTTTATATTTATAATATATGACTGAATTTATACTTACTGAATTATTTCGTCGGTCAGTTAAAAACTATTTTCTTGTCTTCTTGTTTTCAAAAACAAAGCGTAACACTGATAATTACAATTCGAATGCGATTTATAATCAATAAATCGTTTAAATACCACATTTCCTACATATTTATTACAAATTATGAATTATGTATTGTATATTCGAGTACTTATGATTGTTGATTATTTTAGAAAAAAAAAATAATGTTATCTTACCGTATGTGAAAAATTAAAATGTCCGTGTGTTCCGTATATACTTATGTAGTCGTGTCCGATGACAAGTAAAATACCGTAGAGAAGGAGAAGGGAAGATGTTTAAAATTAGAAATTAAATACCTGTTTAATTCGTCGGTTCGTTAAAATAAGAATTTTAATTAAGAGTCGGCTTTGTACGTTGCGGGTTTCATAACTGTTTCGGCCACGCGTACAGGTTAGTGAAACTTTTAATCCCTTGGCGCGTACCATAAATAAAACGTTGTACGTTTATTACAGGTATTATTTATAGACATGTATACATGCGTGAACATGATATGAACGTACAAGAGCTAGTAATGAAACGCAATATAGATCATGAAATGGATCGCGTATATTTTCATCGAAGAGCATACAACGGTGCAATAAGATCGTAAACGGTTCGTCAGAATATTTCGTTTCTTCGTCGTTGTCCGTAGAAGTGAATCCACAATTAGAAAATTGTGGGTCAAGAGCTATTTCTAAGGACCACTTATTAGGACTAAAGCTGAATTATAAATTTATACCCTGTAAAATGATCATATAATATGTGTTATTAAGTTTATTGATAATTATCATTGAAAACATTAACATTTATTTCATGGATGATTCCGTCTAACACGGAATCCGACATAAAGATATTCTACTGATATATACAATTAAACCAGTGGCGTAATTTGGAAGGTTATTAATTGGGCCATTTGCACCAGTCTAGTATTAACTTCAACCTATAATCGATACACTTAAAAAATATATGAAGTCTTCAATATGCAAATTTGTGAACAAATATTAACAACTGACCTCCTGAACCCTTTCATCATAAATCCTCCATTCGGCCGTTCTCTTAATAGCCATTGCACTGAGTTTGCGCGTTCGATCCACGCGATTAAATATCACTACTATACCGCGGCATCTGACATCGTGTCCGCGTATTCGACGACGTTCGACAACCCCGATTTCCAATCACGTCGAAAAAAGCTTGTGTACGTATTGTTTATGTAATTTAAAATGTAAATCATACAAGTTATGTTAATTATGTAGATGTTTGTTCGAGGATAAATTGCATCGCAATCACGATTGGAAAATGTTGGATTTTGAACTCATGGTTAGTAGTGATTATTGATAAATTGTATCTGTTAGTAAATAACGACGCAGGGGCATAGCCGAGGTTTGTGTTGTCTTGATAGTTCCCAAAGTGCTCCCAAAGCTCCGTTTGCGCCAATAGTTAACTCGGTATCGTTATGCGTCCTGATGAAAACGGCGTAAGCCTATACGACTGCGGGTGACGTATAGTACAATGGTATTTGCCGTTTAATTATTCGCATTGTGTTGGAGTTATTCAAAGACGGTGGGTTGGTTAATAAATTGTGGTTTTGAAACAATTCGCGTGAAAAGATATTTTTTAATTTTTTTTTAAAGGTGTACATACAACGGTCCTATGCAAATTTCCAATCCACTTGGAAATATTCATATGGTCTTAGGGACAAGGCTTTTTTAGTTCGGTTTTTGTAGTCACGTAACAGCTCCTCTCCCCCGATAATGTTAAATTTATGTTAACGTTTTCTTTTCAGAATAAAAATAAATTTACAAAACAATTACGGATTATAATTCAACGTGGTCAAATGTTGTACACACGATAGAAATTTCAAGTCGGTACATATTTTATTGACAATGAAAATTCGTGTGACTTAATCCAAATTATAAGAATTAGTGTGAATGTGTTTATTTTCAACTCCAGATCACGTGACTACACGACTTCTGCATCTAAATGATCGAATCAAAAAAAAAAAAAAAATTATCGCGTCAAATTCCACTTTAATAATAAATGCCCTTCATAAATAAATTCATTCGAAGGGTTAATTTTAACGTCTTGATCTAGTGCAATGGTTCCCAACTTGTTTCCTTTCCGCATAAGATGTAGCAAAAATATTATCAATGAACACCCTTTGAAAAATACTAATGCAAAGCAACGTTTATCAACAACAACAATTTGCGTAAGATTATGTACGTATAGTCGCTATTGAAGATTTTGTCTTAGTATAATTGTTAGAACGTCTTGTTTGCAATTTCCAAATGTTGCAATTTCCAAATGTTTCAAAAGCGCACATCTTACAAAATGTGCTTTAGTATACGAGTACCGGCTTATTAATAATTTCACAGCCCATTGAAATGTTATAATTGTGTCTGATTTTCAACGCATTTTATTGAAGTTCGCTGTTTGACATAAAATTATTATAAAAAGAAAAAAAATGTCGAGTACACAAGCGCTGTTACTGAATCTCGACGACAATTCGTGCATCTCGAGTACCTCAGATACAGGAGGTAGATTTCGTGTTTTAAATGGTGATCCGGTTCAACCATCGAATGCACAAAGAATGCTAATTTCAAAGTCTCATTGGCCCGTCGAGTCAAGCGTACTCTCCAACCACCTGTCCCTTTATAAAGCTAATAAGAAACGAGTGAAAAGCGAGGGAAAAAAATCGTCACGAACGTAAGCACTCGGTCCACTTATTTTCGTTTGCGCAATTATAATTATTTTTTTTTTCTCTTACATAAGCGTCGAAAAACTGAGTGCGAAAAATCCCAAGTGAGACCGACAAAGTCATTACTGTGCGGATAGAACCTTTCTATATTAACAGTCCGAATTTTACGATAAATGAACACCCGACACGACGCTATATATATATTGTGTGTGAGAGAGAGAGATACGTTATTAATACTTACACGAATTATAAGCGTGAAACGTTTTTGAAATCGCCAACAACCGACCGAAACAAAATAATATCGTTAACGCCTCGTATTATATTCCCTGGGAGTCTAAGTTTGACCGTAGGATAAATTGCACGTGCTTCTTTTAAAAGTATTTACAGGACGCTTTTATAAGTCCAAACTTTATCACCATCGTCGTGACCTGACGCTTTTTGCGGGCTCGCGACAGACGTTTGGAAATATATATATATATTTATTAAGAAAAACGTGTCGTAAAGTACGCGGGATTTTATTTATACTTATACATAGATGTGAAGACGGTATATGGATTAAACGCTCCCGATTTATTGACAAACGTATTTAATTACGTTCACGGTTCCGCTGGAGAAAAAACGACGTAATCCATCAAAAATGCAAACGTTATGTAAACGAAACTAGAAATAAATCGGACATCATTACGTGGAATATATCTAATTTTTATTTCGTTATTTCGTTTATCAGTTTTTGTAGTTTGTGTTTTTTCATTTAAATGTTTAAATGAATTTAACGTAATGTAATCTCCAAATATTTTACTGATTAACCCTAGAGAGAAAGATGCGACGTGATGAAATTATCTTAACTTAGCCCGGTGTATTATTAATAGCAATGTAGTAGTATTACTACATCCATACACGTGGTATTGAAATAAAATACTCAAAAATACGACTTGTGCAGCTCGATTAAGCCCACGTATATCGGTACGTGGAAATATTATTTTCCTCGCACGAACCTGCGAACCTGTATTACGGTCCGTTCATCTGTGTATAGACAATAAAAATAATTACACGGCTCAGATAAGCCCCCCCACCGACAAACGACTCTTGTCGAGAATGCATTTCATCCAAGGAACGTGCACGTAGAATTATATGTAGTATTATGTATAGTATTATATGTATATACAAACACAGTTAATTTAAAATTATGTGCCTACTCGGTTTTTCAACATATTTTCGTGGTTTTTATGCGCGTTAACGAACTTACGTATTATTTTTATTATGACTAACCAACACACGACTAAAGGATATTGTAACGAACTATGGGGGGAGCTGTGTACCGAAGCGTTTCATAAAATATTATACAATGTATGCATATTATAATCATGTACCACGCCATTTAAATACCTGTAGTTTAGAACGCGGTTGTGTGTGTGACGTCGTGAATACATTCGACGAAACTTAAAAATTAAACGCACAACGGCTGTTGTACATATATGTGTTGACAACAAACACGATAGAATTCGACTCAGCAGTTCACGTAATCACCTGACGACGACAACGAAGACTAGCTGAATTGAAACCTTACTCTCGAAAAAGAAATAAAGTCGTTTGATAAGGACAATTCACAGCAATATCACTGCCACATTCGTTAATTTTTTGACTATACAGATACGCCATTCTATTTTTTAGATGATTGGCAGCATCTATATGGACGTGACCATTAGACGTTGCTGCAATGGTTTGCATTCAACTTGATAAAAAAAAAGGTATTTTCAACAAAAGAAAACTAAATGAATAAATCTCGTAATTTCTATTGTTGAAATACATGTCTAGTGGTTGCAAGCAACCAGGACCGGATTAAGAGTTTACTAGGCCTGGAGCCTAGTTGTTCAAAAGGCCCTTAGTCCATACAATATGTATTACCTATAACTGAATTTTATTCTTTAAAAAAATGATACAAAGTAATTGATTGTACAAAAATGTCTTCGAAATTGTTTAATATTTATCAATATTCGTTACATGCAATTATACAATATTATTCTTAAACATAATATGTCAAAATATAAATAAGACTAAAAACCAAATGATGGTCGACGACCGACGTCCATATGTTTCTAGCAAAATCAATCTAAATATAACTATAAATCAAAATCAAATCTACAGATAACAAAATATTGTCGGAAAAAGGATATGTAACGTAATGCTGATGCGGTGAATATTATTATTCCAGTCCAATACGGGTGGCACTCAATACACGGTGTAATAAAAATATACAATATTACGAAATTTAAAAAAAATGTTTAACCAAAATCATATTTAAACTTAAAATATTATGAACTTGGTGTTTGAGATAAAAGGCCCCTTCGGGGCTTTCAATATTTCAGGGCTCCTAGGCTCCGTGCTTAATCCGGCCCTGCAAGCAACTAAGTGCTACTAATTTTAACAATGAGATGGCGTATTAATGAAATATTCTGAAATCAATACTATATAATATTCTTGCTCCGCGGTGAACATAAGTATCGTTGCGGATATCAAACACACGAGATTGTTTGACCTATACGAGCGATGCGCTCATAAATCGCTCGTGATTCCAGTTGACGTGCTCGGGATACTCAGTTTAGTTTTACGACGTTCTACATCATTTAAAGGATTATTATTAATTTAACGTAAAAAAAAAAACAACACGCTCACAACACGTATTATGTAAATTCATGCGTCACTGTGGCCCACGTAAAATCGTTAAAACGGCGGGAAAAAAATAAAAAATAAAACAACACGTCTTTAATATTTGGACAATAAATTTGAATATACGAGTAATATATGGTTTGATATGTGCACTGCGGGTGTACGGTACACAAAATTGTAATATTGCAGTTATTATTACTCGTCGAAAGGGAAGTATTATAGGCATTTATATTCGATACGTATATAAACACAAAACAACCGAACAATAATTACTATTAATAGCGTTGACCTGTAATAACTTGAACGCGTCGTGACCACCACCGAAGGGTGTCGTTGTTGCAGCAGTACGCGCACACATGTAAATTGTAATAATATATGTGCGTACAATGTGTGTGTGTAGTTATTACAAAATCCGTTTACAATAAAATATATGTGAAACTTTGTGCCGATCATATATATATATATGTTGTAAATACATCGGATGTATTTATACTTAGTATAATATGTATAACACGCGGATGCTGTTAAAGCAAACGAATGTGAAATACATAATATACGGTACATGCAATAACGCGATAATTGATAATGTGTTTTCTGTGTGTTTGTATATACATATAGTATTGAACTATATTTGCGGTCTAGCCCGTGCATATTATATTATTCAAATATCGTATTCAAACATGCGTTAACATTTCAGAATTTATCTATTGACATCCCATCCCCGAATCTGACCGTTCGAATTGCAAGGCGGTTGTTCGAATAATAATAATAATAATCTATAAATACACGAATTATTGCTGCGGCTCTATATTATATATGATAATATTGTGATATATTTCAACAAATATCCATACACGCACTTTACACGAAAAATATTTGGTATCCCCTTGTGTGCGAACATTAATATGACATTATTATAATATTTGGTCAAACTTTTACTTAACGCGTATTTGAAAGTTCTTTAATAAAAAAAACGAAATTTTATTTTAAATTTTTACCGAATGAAATCTATGCAATTAATAATATATAATCTATACCTATATTTATGAAAATACATTTTTGTCTGTATGTTCGTTTTTTATGCCTTCTTTAACTTTATTTTACCGATTTTGATAACAGTTATAGATCAATTATAGTTTGGAGAAGGACATAGGCTACCTATAACAACTGAAAAAATGGAACGGAACCTCACTATCACACACCTAAAAGTGCATCTAGAAAATTATGTAAAGATGTGGACTGAATCACTGAGTTTAGAAAATGTATGATTTTCACATGCATTTTCAACTGTATGTGACTTGCCCAATGCATTTCAATAAACAAGATCCAATCGAAAACTTGAACTGTCAGAATTTTCTTGATAAAACGAACAAATATATATATATATACATAATATTGTTGTAACGATATTAGTATTTTTTTTAATTTAGTAAACGGCGCAGTAAGATCTGACGGGTATTAGCAATATCTAATATTTACTTATTACCAGGACCCGGATCATCATGCAATTACATGTTTTTATGGAAGAGACTAAAATTTGCTAGATCAGCTACACATTTGAATTATACTTGAACAAATTGAAGTACCTACAACATGTTATTTTGCATATAATTGCATATTTTAAAATTTTTTGGTTTTTAACTGCATATTTGAGTCAAATATTTATGTTATTGACAATTTGTTGTTAGAAGGATTTCTAGCTACGGCTATTACAAGTTTACACACTCAGAGAAATCTTTTAATTGACGCAATCAAATCTGTGGAGAATGTAGAAAGTAAATTAACTACAGTAAAATGTTCCAAACACATTACAATTTATAAAAAATTTGAACAAGTTACCTATTGAAAAGAATCTGGACTTTAAAACACTAACCAAAATTTCAAAAAATATGCTGGGAGAAGAAATGACAATGGATAATTTACCTGAAGAATTTTCATGTGATGAACCAGGTTATCCAACGTACAACTTAAACTACCATATAGATTCATTTAAAATTTCGTTTTATTTGTTATATAACCAACAGTTACACTAAACTTGGTTGTCAATAGTGCAATGTAATAATCCAATAAAAACTATGTCCCGGCCAAGACTATTCCGTGCGAAGCCAAGTAATTCAACGAGCAATATATATATAACTAAAATACCATTTGCATATCACTAAGCATATTGATCACCGCACAGCCAAAATTACTATACCAAATTATTTTTAATTTTGAGGAAATTATTAAATATACTATGAATAAGCATAAAAAGGAGGAATTTTTTGGAAATCGTTATTTTTATAGTTGAAATAATTTAATAATGTATATATGTGTTCACTTTTTATTATCTATAAAATATTTATTTTGTTTAATGTGAATAAAAACTTGAAAGTAATTTAGATTCAAATTCATTGCTGGATATGGAAGTGGCGTTTGATTGGGAAATGTGAAAGAGTGTGATAAATACATAATTGCACATAATTGCATAAATACACAATTCTAAATGCATATAAGCCTTAGAAAAATAAAAAGTTTAATATGTTGATTTTAATAATTTCCGAATGGTTTATATATAAATAAATATAGTATAAATTAATATTGTTAGAATATATAACGATTGTGTACTTTATTTCAACCTAGAAACAGTAATTTCTCTAATATAAAATATTAAATAATATCTCTCGGCCGAGGCCAAAGAATCAAACTGATTATAACCCAATATATTAATACTGTACAGTTTAATCTGTCGTACAGATAGGACGTTCAGTTATCATTTATCGTGCTTGTGTCCGTTATCGCTGTTAACGTCAAATTTTTCATTAGGTATGGCTCTTACGTGTTTTATTTGTTCATCCGCTACTAGTAGAAACACTACCTCTATAACTTGAGAATTGTCTGAATTAATCCAGAATTGTAAAATTAGAATCAGTTTCTACAACTAATATGGACGCCTCTTATTCAGTCATGATCGACGAATTGCAGGATCGTCAATCGCGTGAAAAAAACGTAATTTTCTTTAACGTCTCTGATTCTAAAAACGTTGCCGACGACATATCAGTAGTGAATGACGTTCTCTCTAAGACTCTCTAACCTATCGTGACTTCAAAAATTGTTCGTTTGGGTAAAACAGGTCCGAAACCGCGACTAATAAAAATCATATGCAATGCAAAATCTGACGTTGGTTTAATATTAAAATCAAAAAATAAACTCCGTAATTTCTCAGATTTGAAAAATATCCATATAATAGCTGATTGGACTTCTTCACAACGGAGCTTCTATAACAGTTTACGTGGGCAACTTTCCACACGTCAAAATATTGGTGAAACGGATTTATATATCGGCTACGTCAAAAGAGTACCTACTACTATCCTACAAAAAAACTGAATTACGCCTCAAGTACAACACGTAAAAACATTACTTTTGTAAATAATAATAATCATTACTCCAATTTTAAATGTAATAATAATATAGATGGCCTATTTCAAAATGTTAGGGAGATGCGTACAAAGTTAGATTTACTAAGTATTAATGAACCTTTATTTACTTTAGACTTTTATGTAATTGTTGAAACTAGTTTATATAGTAACTTTCTTTCCTCAGAACTTGGATTTTCCTCATATAATATTTATAGATGTGATCGTGATTATATTAATTCCGGTGTTAGTCTTGGTGGTGGAGTCTTAATTTGCATAAAAAAAAAGTTTTTCTCTAAATGCCTAAATGTACCTACTAGTCCCGATTTTGAGCACTTATTTGTTCACGTCCGTTTTAATAACAAAGATTTTTAATAGTTGGAGTTAATTTCCCACTCAAAAGTATTAATGATTGTTATGTTACTTTTTTTAATGCCTTAAATGTGTTAGTATTGTCGTGCCCGAATTATGAAATTATTGTAAGTGGTGATTGTATATGAAGACTATGTTAGGTGCCGGGGAAACATTTATAATCAAGCAGCAACTGTAATCGATGAGTTCGCTTATCTTAACCTCCGTCAATTTAATAAGTGGTATAGTTTATCGGGCTCTTTACTTGACTTAGTATTTTCCAATATACCTAATGTAAATGTTCTGAATGATATAGATAAAGTTATCTTGCCATTAGACAATTTATATCACCTTGCATTGTACATTAGTTTCAGTATGTTTACGTGCAGTAAAGCAATTAAATCGAATATAAGTTATTTTGACTTTAATCGAACAGATTTCTACGGCTTATCATACACTTTAAATTTTTGTAACTGGAATATAATCTCAAAAAGCTCAGACATTAATGCTGCAACATCATATTTTTACTCAATACTTATATGATCACATAAATTTATTTGTTCCTAAATTAATTCCAAAAAAATCTAATTTCCCCTCTTGGTATAGCAATTACTTGATAAGTCTGATCATTAAAAAAACAATTGCTCATGAAAATTTCAAACGTTATCAAAACCTTAATGACTATATCACTTTTAACCTACTACGATATCAAATCAAAATTGAATCTCTTATCGCATATAATAATTACCTTGGTCGTATTAAATCGGATTTATCATTACACCCAAATCGCTTCTGGAACTTCGTACGTTCTAGAAAACAAGATAATTCTATCCCTCAAACTATGTCTTAATGATATGATCGCTTATTCTTGCCAAGATATTGCTTATCTTTTTGGTAATTTTTTTAGCTCTGTTTATAGTTCTAATCTAAATGCACATACATCAACTAGTTCTGCTTGTCAGAACATGGTTGATTTAAATAATATAGACTTTTCGATTGGTGATATTTTTGAAGGACTTAGTCTTCTAAAACCTAAATACACATATGGCCCTGATGGCATACCTCATATAGTTTTACGAAATTGCCGTTACTCTTTAGCACTTCTAATTTATGCCTTATTCAAACTTTCTCTATCCACTTTTCCAACAATTTGGAAATCTAGCTTCATTCAACCTATTTTCAAATCTGGTAATAGATCTAATATCATTAACTATAGACCAATCTCAATTTTATCTGCAATCCCCAAGTTGTTCGAAAAAATCCTAGCTCCAAAAATTAACTAATATTTTAAAAATATATTTATAAACGAACAGCATGGATTTCGACCAGGTTGAACTACTATAACAAACCTAGTTTCCTTTCATTCTTTTTTATTGCAATCCGTAGAATCAGGTTCGCAAGTTGACGTCATTTACACTGACCTTAAAAAAGCTTTCGATAGCGTTAGTCACGTTATCCTTGTAAACAAGCTTAAATTATTAGGTGTATCTGATCCCTTTCTAACTTGGCTCAATTCGCATCTCACTTCCCGAACTCAAATTGTTAAAATACATAGTTATTTTTCTTCTCCAATTAGTGTTACCTCGGGTGTTCCTCAAGGTGGGCACCTTTCCCCTTGGCTTTTCAACGTATTTATAAACGATGTGTCTCAATGCTTTCCATCCTGTACATTTTTACTCCTAGCCGACGACCTTAAATTATTTAAATTAATCAACGATACTTCTGACAGTCTAGATCTCCAAAGTTGCTTGGATAACTTTAATGATTGGTGCTCAAAAAATGGATAACTAATTAATATTAACAAATGCAACTATATCTCATTTTTCCTAACACGATCACATATTAACTTCCAATATTCTATTAATTCTACTTATCTAGTCCCTGTCTCCACTATTAAAGATTTAGGTGTATTTTCTCTTCTGATCTATCGTTTAATGACCATGTTAATTATATCTGTAACAAATCTATGAAAACTCTTGGGTTTATAAATCGCAGCATTATTGGCTTCTCTAATATTTATGCATTAAACACCCTTTATATGTCACATGTTCGTTCGGTACTTGAATATGTCTCTATAATCTGATCACCCCATCAATTATTCCACAATGATCGTTTAAATAAAATACAAAAAAAAATTATAAATATGAGCTCGTATCGTTGTGGCGTAAACCCATACAATTTTAAATCTCTAACTCAAAGACGAGTTGAGTTTGATGTTACATTTATTTATAAATTATTAAACAATAAGATTGATGCTCCAGATTTATTACATAAAATATCACTAGCAGTTCCTTCTTTTTACTCAAAATATCCTCACATTTTTAAAACAGAATTTCATACCACTAACTACAGTTACGCAGCCCCTATTGGTCGCGCATGCCGCACTCTCAACAATTTGTCTAATATTGATATTTTTTATAATTCTCTGCCATCTTTAATTAATAAATTAAGATATTAAAATATTGTATTACTATCGTTTTTATCTATCTTTACTCATCATTGTAAACTTTGTTACTTTTTTTTCTCTTTCCTCTTTATCTGTACTATAATTCTTAATTGTATTAATTTCATGATCTGTACTGTACTTCTACCCTTGAGGCGTTGATAAATTTATAAATAAATAAAAAAATACTGTGCACTTATTTATCATATTAATAATGTAGTAAAGGGACATTATGATGGAGACCTGCAACAAAGCTCGTTAAATTTTTTACTAAAATTTTTTCAAGTAAACTTTATAAAATGCAATAGTTTAAAATTTGTTATGAATAATAATACAATATTAATTTCTTGAATATAAGCAGATTTTTTTATCTTTATTTTTTATGAATATCTCATTGTTTTATACAAAAAATCATTATGGCCCGGTTTTTCAATTGCATTTTTCAATTTCAACTGATAGTTAGTATGACATAACTGACAGTTACCGTTTTCCTCTAGTTAAACTGTTTATAGAGTCCCAGTTAAACTAACCAGAAATTTTAACTGTCAGTTAACTGATGCAATTTCTGACGGTTATAAAGATTAACTGTTGGTTAACATAATTTTATCATTTTTTGATAAAGATTCATAGATAATTATTTTAATTTTAATATATTTAATATATAAAGTATAAAGGTTTTATTAATTTATTTTATATATATATATATATATATATATTAATAATACTCGTAACAATGGATCTTCTACTAGGTAATTTATTATTTGATGATGATGATATTAAACTTCATGAATAAATGAATTATCAACGCAGGCATTATGTTGTACACTGCAGAGTAAATCATTTATTATGGGACGATTACGATTTTAAAGTGCGTTTCCGTCTGTATAAAGAAATAGTTATAAAAGTCTTAAATTTGATAACAAATTATATTAGCACTAATACAGATCATCATCAAAATTCCATCTTCCAAAAGCGGAAGTTTGGTGACCCATCAGTTGACGTTGGCAACAATCTCTTTCCATAGTTCACGGTTTCCTGCCGATCGAATGACCTCTTCTAGGGGATAGCTAGTGATGGTTTTGATCTGGTCTATCCAACGCATGGGTGTTCTTCCACGGCTTCTTTTCCCTTCTATTTTTCCTTCGATTATCAGCTTAATAATACTAATACTAATACAGATAGGTACGTATTATTCAGTAATTATAGGATCACTGAATACTAGAGACTTTTAATAATGACATATATATATATATACTTATAGAATATAACTTAAATTATAGTAAAATATTTTATTTTAATAGGAATAATGCTATAACACCAATGCAAAAATTATTATTAACATTGCGATTTTATGCTACTGGGAGCTTTTTAATAAGTGCAGGAGATGTAATTAGTGTTAGTAAATCATCTGCCTGTCTTATAGTAAGAGATGTAAGTCTGGCTATAGCAAAACTACGTACTCAATTTGTAAAAATGCCAGAAACTTATTTGAACCATTTGAAAAATAAAATATATTTTATATTTTTATAATATTACGAAGTGAAAATAACTGATAATAATAATAAATTACAACTTATTACAAATTTCGCAGTATGACCACATAACAAAAAAATTGTTTAAACAGTTAACCTCTGGTTTATTAACTGAGGCACGATACTTTCATTGATAAACCGCATTATATTTAACTGGAACTTTAATTGACAGTTAAAATTAACTAGTGGTTAGTTAACTTACAGTTATTTAGACACTTGAAAAACCGGGCCTATGTTGATAGTTTTATTAAATAAAAGATTGCTCTATGTTACAAGTTATTTCTCAGCCTCTGCCACGTATGTTCGATTGCAATCACGTCCACACAAACGATGCCGCGACAGCGCTCTTGGAATCGTAATAATAATGCATTATAGAGGAATAATCAGACGAATTAAACGGTTTGTTTAATGATGACGACGGCTGTGCAAAACGTTAATCCGTCCTGTATGGCAGAAATTAATGCACGTATAAACGGAAGCACTCTTGGATATAATGGAACAACACGAGAATAATGTGTAAATTATGCAAATTAATATCACGTGTACGAGTGCAGGACGATCTACGCGCTTAACGGATGTATCAAAAATATATATTATTATAATAATACTGAGGCTCGTAAAACTAACGGCTTTACGTATACAAGTAATTATTATTATGCACGTCAAGAAGAGAAATCTATACACAAACATCAAAGTAAAGGGGGTGATTCGCGGGTTGGAATTAAAAAATAAAACGTCAGCTTCGGTAAATCGTGTAATAAATACAGTGTTGAGTTGAGTTAAAAGCGGGAATGGGTTCGACAGCCACGGCTGTAGAGTATACAATACGTCACTAAACAAGTGAAAAATACGTTAAGTTTTTTTTTTTTACATAATCAAACGATTACTCTTATGAAATACTTTGTAAGATTTTACACGCCTACGACTATGTTCTAATACACTGTTTTTTAACACTTCACTGTAAAATTACTGTTCGATTTGTAATTTTCTTTCTTTTTGTTTTGTATTAGTAGCGTAATACAACTTTTGATAACACACTAGAAGGTTACGTGGATATATTTGATTAAAAACAAATTTAATTTTCTGATGAACGGAAGAGAAATAGTAAACGATGATTTGACGAATTAAGAATTTTGCCATATTTAAGTTCACTGTACACGAAAATATTTAAACATTATTCAACAGCGAGTGTGTATATATAAACACTTATCTTGTTGTTGACAAACAGAAAATAAAGAATACGAAAACGTAAACTCGAATTTTTACTTACATCGACATTTTTTCTCAAGAGTAATAACTGTGTATTCCAAGTAGACGATGTTTTTAATTACAAGTCAACTTCAAAGAGTGTAATGTATACAGTCTTACGTCGGCGTGTCTACTTTGAAATTTAATTCTCATGTTCTCTCTACGGGTTTTGAAACGTTATATTTTCGTTATTCGCTTGTATATGGTTAATAAATGGTTGTTTCTTTTCCGTATTAAAACAAATAGGTAATACTACAAACTGAAAAGCGTAACCGAGTTTTAAGTATTTATTTTTCTGGGTTTCAAATCATTGTTAAATACATAACATTATTGTGTGTATACTTCTATGAGTCACTGTGTCTTTTGCTATGTATATCATGTTATAGACGTAGGTACACAAGTATACAATATCTATGTATATTTTCCACAAGTTATTACAAGGTAAGTAATAATATTAATAATATTACTGTTATATCCGTATATTTAAAGGTAAATTTTATAAAAGTGTAGTGAGACCAACTATGCTGTATGGTTCAGAGTGTTGGGCGGTTAACAGGAGAATAAAACAAAGTATGAGTGTCGCGGAAATGAGAATGCTTAGACGGTTGAGTGGAGTGACAAGAGAAGATAGAATAATGTAAACACAAATCTTCACTGTCGACCCAGAGGTAAATCGACCGATTCGTTTACACTCAAGAAATTGCAATCAGATAGTGAGGACGAGGGTAACCTCAAATTTAATAAATAAACAACAAAAGTTGTACTGATTCCCAACTTATATTATTAAGGAGGTGGATAACATAAAAATTATACGGACGTCCGAATGTTATTATAATACAAAAAAAATTACATTAAATATTATCAACTAAAACTAATTAATGAGCACTAATCTAACGGCTCCAAATATAATAATAATAATAATAATAATAATAACCACAATTATGATGATAATAATAATAATACAAAATACACAAATATATAAGTATTACAGGTCCGTACTTGGGACGGTTTAGTGTCGATTGGTTGCGCCCACGCGACCGCGCTAAAGGCACGTGCGACGACCACTAAAACCCGCCAGATGACCGCCGTTTAATATGCTCACGTGTGAACTGCCCGGTTTAAACCACGTAACAAAAGTAATGGCCGGTGGATCCACCCGAAGTTGGACGATTGACGACGACAAAACAAACGCGTCGCAAGTTCAGGAGCACGAACACTATGCAAAGCACCACGGAAACCCAAATACACACGTTCGGCGACTCGTAGGTCCGTTCCGCACGCTCGCGACACACACAGCGGAGTGCTTAGGTCCCGATGGCAAGCCAAAAGATAGGCGAAAAAAGGTCGTGCCAGGCGGGGGGCCGGGGGGGAATCGAATGTTCTCGAACATCGATATCTCCGCAAATGGCTTTTGAATTGGCTGGCATACCGGTTTGATCGGTTCGGTGCGACAGATAACGCATATTTTATACATCCTCCCCCTAGTAAGAGTAAGACGTGCACGTCTTACTACAATGACGGTAGACTCGTGACGCTACATTGCAAAGATCAAGATTGGAGCATATTGGTGAACGGAGATATAGCGAATGTATTCTCGTGCGGGCTTCATCTGGAGATACGCTGGTGGATACATTTTTTTTATCATATGACATTAATAATCACATAAATTTAATCAATAAATAAATAAATACAATAAGAAAAATAAAATAAAAAATAATATGATTGTACAATTCAAAATTATTACTATTTTACAAACAAACGAGATTACCCTCCCCCGTGACCTCTGATTGCAGTTCTAAATTGCGAGAAGGAAGTGTAATAATAATAAATTAACGATAAATCGACAATAAATAAATAATAATAATAAAAAAAAAAAAAAAATAACCAGGGTTTGGTCACCTGGACCTTGGTAATACAAATAAAGAATATGTAAGACCAGAACATTTCATGAAAGCATTCTCCCCCATGATTTTCCCAACGATTGGAAGACCCATCTCACACATCACTTATTCAGATAATACTCTAGTCAATGTGGCAAAAGGGAATGTATATGCTTGGTTAATCTGTAGGCAATTTAACTACTTTTACGACTGGGCGAGTCAACGTACCAGTGGCAGTCTGAAGACGTACGACACGTACTATACCGTCGCTACCTGGAATTACTTCAGTCACTCGTGCCATGTGCCATTTGAGTGGTGCAGCTTGAAGGTCTTTCACTATCACCAAATCATTCACGGCAATATTAGGAGCATCTTTGGTCCACCGACTACGTGATTGTAGGGTATGCAAGTATTCCCGGCGCCAACGATGCCAAAATGACTGCACACTTTGGTTCAACAATTTCCATCTTTGGACCATCGGCCGCTGAGAGTGTAGATAGTCAACCTCAGGTACTGACAGCAATGGCCGCCCTATTAGAAAATGACCTGGTGTTAGGCAATCCGCCTCAGCGGGGTCTGGAGATGTGGACACGAGTGGTCGTGAATTTAAGATTGCCTCCACGCGGCACAGAATCGTGCTAAATTCTTCAATTGTGAAGGTGTGCTCCCCCATGATTTTAACCATTGATGTTTTTGCCGATCGCACGGCCGCCTCCCACAGACCACCAAAGTGTGGGGCACCGGGTGGATTAAAATGCCAGGTACATGTAATTGTATTGACTAAGTTTTCCTGGCACTTCTGATCATTTAGCAGTTGACGCATGTGGTTGGCGGCACCCACGAAATTGGTCCCACAGTCCGTGTAGATATCTGTCGGCATACCACGCCTCGCCACGAACCGATTCAAGGCAGCCAGAAAAGCGTCAGTGGATAAGTCGGACACGTACTCCAAGTGAACGGCCTTAACTATAAAACAAACGAACACAGCCACGTACACTTTGTACTGACGTGATTTTCGCAATCGATGCTCCTTCATAGTCATTGGACCGGCAAAATCAACACCAACGCGTGAGAATGGAGGGCATTCAACAATGCGAGAGGAGGGCAAATCAGCCATAACTGGTTGGGGGTTAACAGCGGCACGACGAACACATCTAACGCATTTACTAATGACGGTACGAATCAAGCGGTTGACAGACAAAATCCAGTATTGCCGACAGATAAGTGAAGTTAGTACTCGCGGACCACCATGACCAGTGACATCATGCCAATGGCGCACCAATAATAGCGATATATGCGACTTCTTTGCCAGTAAAATTGGATGTTTCTGACCTTCTGGGAGATTTGATTTGGATAGACGTCCACCCACACAGATTAAACCTCGACTGTCGATAAAAGGGCAGAGGCGTGCCACAGGTTTCACAGAAACAGGTTGATTACGAGACAACTCGTGAAGTAAGTGTTTAAAATCATGAAGTTGCGACGCTCGAGCTGCTTTAACTGCTGCTTGATCCAACTCCTTGCGAGTTAAATAAGGAAGCTGAGCTGGTTGTCCGCGGCAGCCCATTATAAATCTGCACATCCACGCTACAACTCGCGTCATGCGCAAGTAGCATGAAAACCGACAATACCATTCTTCGTCGGGTTGCGCCACTAATGTCACTGGTTTGGCGGTCTTGATTTCCGGAAGCTGATCTGGCGCTATATACTGAACGTTATTGTCACGCAAATTATTGCTTGTATGCAGAAATTTTGGGCCATCCCAGTACAGCTTAAAGTCAATCAGTTGTACAGGCGACAATCCCCTGGAAGCACAATCGGCTGGATTGTCAGCCGAGGCAATATAGTTCCAGTGACATTCTGGCAAGGCCGTATGAATCTGACAAACCCGGTTTGACACAAACACTTTGAACGACTCGTGCGGTGTCTTCAACCAACTGAGTACTGTCGTACTATCTGACCATGCTAGAGTGTCAACTATTTGAAGTCTGCCATCGAGATTATTTTTTAGACGTGCCATCCATCGCGCTAAAAGTACCGCCGCACACAACTCCATACGTGGGATGGTATAAGCCTTCACTGGAGCGAGCTTTGTTTTTGCGCCGAGTAACGATACGGACGGGCGCTCGCAAAAGTCCAATGATTTTATATATACTACAGCCGCGTATCCACGCTCAGACGCATCACAAAAACCACAAAGTACGCACCGGAGTCCGCGCCGTGTTTGAACAAATCTCGGTATTCGAACCCGCTGTAACTCAGGAAGATCCGTTACAAATTGAGTCCACGGTTTCAATATATCATTTGGCAAGTTCTCGTCCCATGACATGTTAGCCTTCCATACACTCTGCATCAAATGTTTCGCTTGGAAAATTACAGGAGCTAACAACCCAAGAGGGTCAAAAATTCTGGCGATTAGCGAAAGCATGCCACGCTTTGTCGTAACTAATGTCTCGGGTTTAACAAAATAATTAAATGAATCGTCGTGATGGTCCCAGCGAATACCCAATACTTTACTTCCGACGCTGTCTCCGCCATGGAATGATAGTGCATCACATGCTCTATCTTCGTTAGGAACGTTGTTAAGTACTGATTCAATATTGCTGGTCCACTTCTTGAGTTCCATACCAGAGTGACGCAAAATAGTAATTAAATCAGACTGTAGTTGTATGGCTGCGGCTTCACTATCAGCGCCTACACAAATGTCGTCGACGTAGGTGTGGAATAACAGGGCTTCGCGAACAAATGGGAAACCGTCGCATTCCAGGTTAGCTATCTGATGGAGCACACGTATCGCTAAAAACGGTGAGCAATTCACCCCATACGTTACAGTATTTAACTCGAAGGCTTGTAGCTCGTCCTCGGGTGAAGCTCGCCATAACACATGTTGAAATTGTCGATGTTCCGGTGAGATAAGAATTTGGCGATACATTTTACTTATATCACACGTAAAGGCAAACCGAGATAACCGGAATAACAGTAGAACATCGACCACGTCTTGTTGAAGTTTAGGTCCCGGAAATAAAACATCATTCAATGACGTACCGGAATAATCCTTGGCTGATGCGTCAAACACTACGCGGATTTTCGGATTCGTATCAGATGGTCGGTATACCGCGTGGTGCGGAATAAAATATGACCCAACCGACGACGCTGGTGACATATGACCATCAGACTGATACTCGGCCATGAATTGGCAATATAAACTACGGAGGCGCTGATCCGACATGAGTTTTTTCTCCAACTGTCCAAACCGTTTTGTAGCTACCGCTCTTGAACCGGTAAAATTGACCTGAGTGGTGGGTTGGCGAAAAAGAAGAGGGACACTATATCTTCCAGAATCTACTCGAACACATCCCTTTCGAAACATCGACTCACATTGACCCGTTGTAGTGAACTCTTCCGGGGCCGTGTCTGGTTCTTCGATTTCCCAAAACTTATGTAACATGGTTTCACATGACACAGTAAGAGACGTAGGGCATGAAACCGGCCAGTGGGAAATTGTGTGTGGGGCAGCTCCAATAATTGTCCATCCAAAAACGGTACCAAAGGCTGCTGGATATGAACTGCCCACCGACACGCGTTTGCCATTTAAGATTTCTGAAAAAAGGTCCGCTCCTAGAAGTACGTCAATGCTACCTGGTATGGCAAACGACGGATCCGCCAACGCTAGGTGCTTGTATTTGTCAACCAGTGACTTTGTCAACGGGTGTCGCGGCATATCAGTGGTTATGGTCGAGAACACCCACGCATCGAAGTTAAAGACAGGGTCTGGAGAAAACCTTGGTTGTGCTCTACATTGGACAATCCCCAAAACGTTGTGTACGGAGACACCACCAATACCAGACACAGGTACCGTCCACTTCTTTATCCGAAGTCCCAAACGATTCGAGCATTCAGCAGTAATAGCGCTGATCTGTGATGCTGAGTCAATTAACGCTCTTACCGTATGCAATACGCCAGTACTGTCAGACATATGTATGAGGGCTGTCCCAAGAATGACTGACGGCGAAGTATTTTGACTAAGAAGTGACGATGTGGTGGGTAAGTCCATTTGCTCTGCATTTGAGGTGTTCTCTTCTCTGGGACGCCCGGAAGATGAAGCAGGATGTAACAGTGAGTGATGGCGTCGAGAGCATTGACCGCATACAATTGAAGATTTGCACCGGGACACCCAGTGTCCTGTACGTAGACATCGGAAACATATACGTTGGTCCCGTGCCCAATTGCTACGTGTTTCAAGTGTCCAACTCTTGAACTTGGGACATGAAGCCAGGACATGAGTACCCTTGCAATATATACACGACTGGGATGCCTGTGATGGGTTGCTACTTGCAACCATGGAAGAATGAATCGGCGGCTTCTTCACACTATATGACGCACCCTTATTGTTTTTTAACTCATTAATTAGCTTCGATGTAGGCTCTCGCGGGATGCACTCCAATATGGCCACGCGCGACTTTACAAATTTTAACAAATCTTGTACTGTGGGAAACCCATTGGCTAATTGAGCTTCGAATAACTTTATACTGGAGGTGGGCAAACAACGTGACGCTATGGAAAACAATATGAAATCACCTAGGTTGGGGATTTCCATAGATTTGAGCACTGACACACCTTCATCGAAAATTACCAATAATTTGTTTAGTTCAGCTAAAGTTTCAGAAGAGGCTCGCGGTGCGCTTAACAATCCTTCAATTAATGAACATGCTACCAGACGCGGTTTATCAAATCTCTCTTTAAGCGTGGACCACGCCAGCTTATAATTGTGGTCAGCCACAGGTATGCCCCGAATGGCGTCTAACGCGTCCCCTTTACAGCATCCCACCAGGTAATAAAATTTCTCAATGTCAGATAACGTTGATCGTCGATCCACCATGGCCGCAAATCTATCTCGAAATGAAATCCACTTATAAATGTCGCCGTAAAATGTGGGCAACGGAATTTCCGGTAAACGGGTAGGCTTGATGACCTGGACGCTGTTGGACCTTAGAGAACCCGCATTATTTGATTGGACACCCCCTGGACTACCATCACAGGCCCCGGCGCCATTAGACGCATGCACGTTCGTTTGTGGCTCATTCACATCGGCATTATTCAAGGCCACCTGTGAACCGCCGTGTACAGACAAGATTGTTTGAGGTGCACAATACTGCATTAACCGATTAGCGGTCGCTTGCGCGAATGAAACCATTTCGAGCATTGCGACACACTCCCTGTCGGGATACTCAGCATCTAGTTCCATATCAATTAATTGATTTAATAATGCTTCGTCTTCGGTATTGAATGACGACATCAACTGATCAAGTGTATCTACTAAAACCAATAGCTGAGGCACAACGGTCGAATCTGCGGCACTACGGACAGCCAAATCATAAACTGCGCGTATCTTGTTCACACAATTCATACGTCTGATTTCGCAACGACGTTTCAGCCTATTGGCCCGCGCTTGATCATCGCTCGACATTATGGTGACAGATTTACGAGAAAATAAGAATTAAGTGACGAAAAAATGAAATTGAGTAGAAAAAAAATCAAAATAATTTGGTAAATAATAAACCGTGATAAAGATCACTAAATCAGAATAAAAATGATAATAATACGCGTTTAAATCAAATATGATATCGAACAAATCAGTATTAAGATCAAACCATTAAAGTGAATTGAATATTAATAATACGAAATTTCAATCAGATATCCGACTAATAGTACCTAAATTACAAAATTCAAACGGCCATTTTTAATCACAATTGTTTACTTACATGTATCACAAAATTAAATATTAAATAAATAATTCAACCAAATTAATTCAAAGTGACGAAAAATTACCATACAACATTAATAAATTAATACATGAATATTATTTGTTACCTTTCGAAAAGAGAAAAAAAATAAAAATAAATAAATAAGTACGCTGCGCGCACAATGCAACAATACGTAACATATAAATAATAAATAATACGTATACGGTAATACGGTATACGATAAATGTTATCGTCACATACGGTGACACGCGAATATTATCGCGCACTGATATCGTTGCCTATACTAGGTACTATCGACTCGCAAATGGGTATAAATAATTGTAAACCGGAAACTATTTCCAATATAATGACGGAGACGTCCTATAGTCTTACAATATACATACTGATTAATGAAATTAAATTAAATTAGGACGGGCCCATAGATCCTAAGCTTAGCACTAAACAGTATGTGGATGGAACCACGCTCTGCTACCAAAATGTAAACACAAATCTTCACTGTCGACCCAGAGGTAAATCGACCGATTCGTTTACACTCAAGAAATTGCAATCAGATAGTGAGGACGAGGGTAACCTCAAATTTAATAAATAAACAACAAAAGTTGTACTGATTCCCAACTTATATTATTAAGGAGGTGGATAACATAAAAATTATACGGACGTCCGAATGTTATTATAATACAAAAAAAATTACATTAAATATTATCAACTAAAACTAATTAATGAGCACTAATCTAACGGCTCCAAATATAATAATAATAATAATAATAATAATAATAACCACAATTATGATGATAATAATAATAATACAAAATACACAAATATATAAGTATTACAGGTCCGTACTTGGGACGGTTTAGTGTCGATTGGTTGCGCCCACGCGACCGCGCTAAAGGCACGTGCGACGACCACTAAAACCCGCCAGATGACCGCCGTTTAATATGCTCACGTGTGAACTGCCCGGTTTAAACCACGTAACAAAAGTAATGGCCGGTGGATCCACCCGAAGTTGGACGATTGACGACAACAAAACAAACGCGTCGCAAGTTCAGGAGCGCGAACACTATGCAAAGCACCACGAAAACCCAAATACACACGTTCGGCGACTCGTAGGTCCGTTCCGCACGCTCGCGACACACGAAGCGGAGTGCTTAGGTCCCGATGGCAAGCCAAAAGATAGGCGAAAAAAGGTCGTGCCAGGCGGGGGACCGGGGGGGAATCGAATGTTCTCGAACATCGATATCTCCGCAAATGGCTTTTGAATTGGCTGGCATACCGGTTTGGTCGGTTCGGTGCGACAGATAACGCATATTTTATACAGCATTTAAATTTATTACATAATTGATTTCATTAGTATTAAAGTAGTAATGATAGTCTTTTTTTTTTTTTTTGTTATTTTTGTAAATAGTTAAATTAAAAAGAAATTAAGAAATTAAATTAACCTATATCCCATCAAGAAAAAACAATGTTTTTTAAATTTTTATCAAATTAAATAAACTTTTTTTGGTATAGTATATTATGAATTAAGAGAGATAATGGGGCATTTTAAAATTAAAAGTAATGATATCCCATTTAAAAAATGATTCCGAGTGAAACTCGATTTAGAATTGTGTAAAATATTAAAGTGATTAAAGTGATCGCAAGATATTATACGTCGTAATAAAAATAGTGTACTTTAGATATAATTATAATATAATAGAAATAATCTGATATTACAATTACAAGTTATAAAAAGAAATATTACATATTTTATCAAAAAAAATCTCATTTTTTCTTTTCAGATTTGTATTTAAAAACAAATACAGAGAAAAAATAAATTTACATTCTTCTAATGTATTTTTATTTTCGATATTCAATCTAAAGATTTATTGCGTACGATTTATTTTGTTATCGTTTTATCAGCCAAAAAAAAATCCTATAATGTAAATAATGTCAAACTTGGCATATAATAAAAATTATAGTCAGTAATTAATCCTAATGTATATAAAATATCATTTTCATTTGGTTGAACTAGTAAAATAATTTCATTCAATGGCATATTTTTAAAACGTTAATGTTTTAAAAAAGAGTTTACATAATATAATAAATTAAGTTGGAATCCAAATAATTTAATAGATTAAATAATATAAATTTAATAAAAATGTGTAAGGATAATACACAATATCAAATAAGAATATATAATACAATATAGAAAGCATTTAAAGTAAAGAAAGGTTTGAAACAGAGAGATGCACTGTCACCAATAATATTTAATTTAGCGATGAAAAAAATTGCGAGAGAAATTCAGAAAGAGCCAACAGGCATATTAATTGGTGAGTGTAAATGCAGGTGCTTGAGTTTACGGATTAAATGACACCGAATGAGCATCCCAAGTCTTGAAACAAGCAGTCGGTAAAGTAGGATTGAAATTACCTTAAAACGAAGATAATACGGACGATAATGATAAAAATTTAGTGTTAAAAGTTAACGAGTCTGAATACCTTTGAACCATGCTGAGTGTCAAAAATGATTGATCAAGAGAAATTGGAATAAGAACAATAATGGCTGAAAAGGCAGC
The DNA here is from genome assembly GCA_034509805.1 of Sipha maydis. NCBI lineage: Eukaryota > Metazoa > Arthropoda > Insecta > Hemiptera > Aphididae > Sipha > Sipha maydis. The sequence continues at coordinate 25,907 of JASXSY010002677.1, forward strand.
ATTCATAATAAGTAAGTTTTTGAAATCAAATTTCTATCAAAAGAAAAACAAACTAAGGTTATATACAGTGATAATAAGACCCAAATTAACCTATGGATGCAAAACCTGGACAACCACTATTAATACAGAAGGAAGATTAAGGACACTTGTGTACAAAATATGAAGAACAATTTGCGGTCCTGTTTATGTAACAGAATAGGTGAGAGGAGAAGAAAATTTAATAAGGAGAAAAAAAATAGATGGTTACAGTGAATAAAGTCTCAAGAAAATAGGAGTACGAGAGTGGAGAACAATAATTGATGACAGGAAAAAGTGGAAACGGTTATGGTGGCGAAAACTTTTTAAGAGAAATAAATGACAATAGAAGAAGAAGAATGTCACAACAATTTATTCCAAATTAAGCGTGAAAATGATATCGAAAGACTTAATTAATCGACGAATGTATTAAATTTACATTACATTACTCGTCCATAAGACACTTCAAGAAAAAAAATCTAAAGAAAAGTCCTTAATAATCAATTTTTAATATGCTATTTTTTATATTTATTGAACAAAAAAACATCGGCTACTAGACCATCGGTTATTGAATTATATTCTTTTTTTTTTTTTTTGATTGGATTACATTTTTAATAAAGACTATAAATTATATTGCATAGTTTAGTTTCCTTTAAGAAGTTGACTATGTTGATATTGGAGGTCTGGTTGTAGAGCTTCACTTAAATGATATGGTGTGGAATGTTCGGATCTTGAGTCCGCGTACTTGAAACAGTCAATGATTAAGTATTTAAAAGTGAATTCTACACCAAATGGTTCACATATGGAGGGTCTTTTCTAACTATGAGGTGATTATGTGTTGTGAATGTATGCCCAATTCGAAGACTGTTTAAAATAGTTTCGTCTTTCCTATTTAGGCCGCAGTTTCTCCATACTTGGATATTATTTTTTATTGTATTTAATTTGATGGTTTTTTTTGGTCCAGTGATTTTGCCATTTTTGGTATTGAATCTTCTGGGTAAGTTTTTTTTAACCTGTAAAAGTACTTAAATTTAGAATTTTTTATTATTAATTTATTTATATAATAGTTTATTATTAATTAGAATTATTTGCTAATTTTTTGCCGTCTATTCCACAGTAACCAGAAATTCATAGAAAGGATATCTCTCTTTCTTTTTAACTTGCTTCAAAAGTTTTTAGATACATCTATTGGATTTATTAGGTTATTTATGCCAGTTAAACTGCTGGGAGAGTAACTTAGTATTAAATATTTATGGTGCAACGATTCTTTGTTTATGACATCTTGTTTTGTACTGCTTTTTATATACCTAAAGCTTCGGTTATGTAAATATAGCGTTTGAGAAGATGCTTGTAAAAAAATATGGAGTTTTCAGTTATCATCAATATTCACACATTTTGGTCTGTTTTGGATGCATCGGTGTAAATGTTTGAAATTGAGGTATTTCTGTAATATGTTTTGAAAAATGTTTCTGTACATAATAAGACTGATGTTTTCTTTTTTGAATTCAGAGATTTCTAGGTTTATGTCAAAATACATTTTCCACGGAGAGAAAGTTTTTCTTTTTACTAGGTGTTGTAGGTTTATGTGATATTCTTCAGTTTTTTTTTTATGTTTATAGCTAGTTATTTATTTGAAGAGTGCGATTAAAGAAGCCATAAAAAATAAAAAAGTAACTTTGAACACATTTAATAGTTAATAATTAATTAAATAATTTTCAATTATTATAAATACTAATAATTACTTTTTGTAATCCATAAACATTTTTAGCTTATATTTTTAATCGAAATAAAAAAAAAATTTTCATGACAGAAAAGTGTAAAGTTCGTGTAGTCCTTGAATTCATACGAATAATAAACAGGTAATTTAGGTAAATAACTCACGACGTGCCAAAGCCGGATTAAGATACTTGGCGCCTAAGGGCAAACATTTTTGCCAATGGTGCCGTTACCGACAGTTAAGATAATTTGCATATTTTTTAGTGATTCCTCTCTAGACGTATACAACCTACGTTGTTTTTTAAACTTCCAAAATACCATACTATTATTCGTGACTACGAAGATCCGGATTATGGTAATGGTAATTCATTACATTGTAGTTAAAAAATAGTTAAAAAATATATATATTAAGATATTTCATGAATGTAAATATTTAATTTATTTTTCGTACACTTAAATACTAGTAATTTGTCTATAGAATTAGTTATATTGTAATTATGTATTTTGAAAATATAAATATCAACCAAAAATATTAGTATTTTGACAAATATTTTATAATTTTTCTACTGTATTCGGTATCAAAATTCAATAGTAATAATAAAATTGTAAAAATTATTCCGGCATTGATTTTATATTCGTGAATTGATCGAGTTAAAACCATTTAATTTTATTTTCGACTGATACCATTTGATTTTTAACTATTATAATATTAATTTATCTCTAATAAACAATATTTTATTAATTAAACTAAAAAAATATATCTAACTGAACACAAATCCAAATGAAACATAAATTGTTCAAATACTATGATACACATACTACAAGAAATGAACACATAAGAAGCAAACAATAAGGTATTAGATTTATAATTTTTTTCAGCATCTTAGTTGCTATACCTATGTCCTAGTGGTATCGAACAAAGTTTTGAAAGATCTGATTAATATCCACCCAATTTACAACTTACAGCCATCCTCCCAAGGATGTACTTTAAGAAGTTATAAGTTCATCCTCTCAAAAAAATGTTTATTCTATTTCAACAATTTTGATAGCATTTATGTATTTAAACGTCTTAAATAGTAATTAAAACCACAGTCTTATTGTTAATTGGATTAATTAACCTATTACTAGTATACTCACCCACCACCCTAAACATATGATCTGGTCATGACCACACTTGAACCTCGAGTTCGTCGTCAATGCCCATATCATCAATACCTATGATATTACATATATTATATATTATATCGGATTAATTGAAATAACTATGGGTAAAAGTTTTATAATCCTCGTTTTATACTGCATAGCATTTACAGAGTAAGAAATGTATGCGTATATTTTTTTTTAACTTTTATTTTCAATTTATACAATCTGTAAATTGTATTTTTATACAATAAGCACGCATGAGAAGTGATACCGTGATGCGGAAGTACGAGGTTCAAATAGCTACCCATTGATGACACTTAGTACAATGACTTGATAGTTTAGATGTATACCACGTTCGTTTCAGGCATCTTTGGGAACAATTGGAATATTAGGATTGAATAGTTCGGTGATAAGATGATTTCGATGATTTTTTTGTGTTAGCATTAAGGCGTTTATAATATTATTTGGATACATGTTATGCTGTATCGAAGGAATGTTTCGTTTGAAACCTAATACGGGAATTTATTAATTTGGAGGAAGCAATTGGATTTAAATATTTGAAGGTTTGACAGTTTCCTATAACTGGATACTATAGGTCCAGATTAGTCTATGGAATAACTTGCATGGGAGGAATTATTATTAAGATTAACGAATGCGCGCACATGAATTTATTACTATCGCAAACTACAAACTCCGAATTGACCTATGGAAAATACCTATGGTAATAAATATAAAAAGTTTAAAAATTTAAAATTTAAAAAATCATATGCTGGTTTTATATTATTTCACATTATTTGTATTTCATATCCAATTGTTTTATTTAAATTCATACAACAAATACAACAAGACAAAATATTATATAGCTATATTAGTTAGCCGTTATAATTATAAACATTTTATGTTAATTGCATTAGCATCTTATCGAAAAAAATCCTGCTGCGACAGTTCTTACGTACAATGTAGTATATAATGTTATTAAATAACGAAATTTGTAGTCTATTCTTTGAAAACAATTATTTTTACAGTGATTCGCGTTGTAATCCTTAATGTGGTATTTTGACGACCACAACTTATACTATTAACATTATACTTAATATATTATTAACAACAATATTTTTAGGAGTACGCAAATTATGAATAGCTTGCAAACCTGCCCTCTCTATTTTCTCCTCTTCTTACCGTATACTTATAACAACTAGGGAGGAACTCATTTTAAACTCGGAGGTGCGCTAGTCCTCTGTTCAAACCACTCCTTGCTTAGTTGCGCTGATAGTTTATCAACAAGCACAACTTGGCGATTCACATCAAAAGTAATAAAGGAAAAATACAAGAATTATGCCACCATAGATCTCGTACCCTATGATACTACCACCGTCCGGTCAGCGATAGTAATTATTTATTTTTTAATTGTCACTTCGAAAACGCTTCTATCCTCGAACTAAAAAAAGGGTACCAATATAATTATTCTTACATTTTTATCTCATTTATGGATGGGCATAAATCAATATTTTATTGAATAAGCGTTAACGAGAAAAATTAAAATAAATCGGGTTTTTGTTTAATTTATTCATTTTAATTTGTAATATTTTAATGAGTATATTTTATTCTTAACGTCGATTTTCAATTACGAAAAAAAAAATTTTATCAACAGTTTCTTAAACACTTTTGTTAAAATACATTTTGTTTGCATAGTGTTCCGCAGTATTTATACGATTTTCTACATTTTAAATTAAAATTCCAAACACATTTTCAGGCTGAAAATATAATCGGATATCTTAAACTAAAAAAAACTCAAGATATGTAGCTTAAATGATAAGTATATTATGACTTATGTAATATGTAAATATGGCCTGTTTGTATATTTATATGATACATACAATTTTTTGAAAGCATTTTAACGAGATATTTCCACTAAATTATATCGTATTTATTTTTCTGATTCATAAACCATTTGAATCCGAACCCTCTACTCACATATACTCATAAATTATGATAATGAGTCATAATAATCACTTTTTGGTTTACGCGTGTTTTATACAATTAACTTTACTGTTTACTGTCTGACGAGTGTACATATACTTCACATAACTATGATACTCAATAAAACGCGTTTTATGTCAATACTTGTCATCGATTTTATGTTTATATTTGATATTTGTCATTTTAGAATCGTAATAATCATAGAAAACGTTTAATCTCAAAAATATGTATTCTGAGGCCCATAGGAATAGTGGTTTGAAGTTACTAAGAAAAAGTCTAAAAGTATTCAATATTCATCCATCTTCAACTATCTTTAAGGACAATTCGCGATAGAACTCTTCAAAGTTCGAGTACATATTAAGTGACATAAGACACATTGAGTCTTAAATGTAATAAATATATTATTTTCAATTTTATTTTTGTTAGTAAGCTTTGTTGGATTTCTGTTTCATAGAAAATGCCTATTTATACTGCCGTGTCACTCATTTCTACATCGTGATTATAAAATCAATTGCTGATGTTTATAAATATTTTACATAACGCAACATAGCATTTCTATAAGTTATTTTAGTTATTTTTGTAATTTTACGTACCCTATATTAATCTTACACAATGAAAAAAGTTAGAATAACTAAATTAAAAGATAGTTCCCCGCACCTAAAATCGGTATCTTTATTATATATTAAAATTTTTATGTAAATGGCTTATAATGGTTTCATTTTATTCTATCCATTTTTTTTCTATTTGGTAAATCCATGAAGTCTATGACATCGAATAAATTCCCTCAATTGACTATAATAGTATACCCAAATATTAAAAAATCAAATAATATGTTTAATGAGAAAATATTAATACAAAAACAGTAGAGGTATAATTTATTAAATATTATTTTATTATTTTGTTTAAGTTCGAAAATGTATAATACATTCATAATGGACTACACTTCAAAAATTGCAGCAATACGACTATTTACTATTCAATGATCAAAAATAAAATGAATCATTAGACATATTAATCTCTGTCATAAATTACAAGAATATTTGATTTTACAAACACAATATTAATAAGTTAATAAATTTAAAATATTGACCGAGTAAAAGTATAAATATTAATGAATATAGTTTATGCATATTTGAGCTAAAATTCATATATATTTTTTTTATTTAATAACGTTTGTAGGCTCCTTTTGGCACGTTGATATGAAAAACAAAGTATAACGTTGCTTAATAAATTTTTATTTTTGTCATCATTTTTTACCTATGAATTATTCATGTATTATTGAGTAAAATTCGATATTTACTTAGTTATTTTAGAACGTTTCTAGATTTTTATTACATCCTTATTAAAAATGTTATAGAATTACATGGAACTTTTATTTTTTTACTAATTTAAAATTAATCAAATCTTCACAATTATTGTACAAATATTATACGAATAGTGTCCATCTTATTGTTTTTCTGGTTAATTATAATTAATTATTACATTGCTTTTATAAATATACAAAATAATAACCAAAACATATTATGTCAGAGTATATTTTTTCATGGTTCAATTATTTTAAATTTCTTAAATTTTCAATCTTAATAATTTTTTGATTTATATTATAATTAAATTACAAGTTGTAATCATTATATTTATATCAATGTATGTGTATTTGTATAAGTGTGCGAAAGCACTGAAATGTCTTGGATTTATTTATTTGTTTATTTGGACGTGAAAGATGCTCTATAAAAAATAGGTATATATAAAGTCAATGTAAAATGTATTCAATTAGATAATACAGTGAGTAATACATTTTTAAAAATACATTATCTCCAAGGTAAATAAAATGATTGCAATGTAATTATAACTAGAAGCGCTAAGGATTTGAAAAATGAACTGTGTCTTAAAACGTTATTTACCTCCCTAGTTAGAACTATATTGGAGTACTGTTCAATCATTTGGAATCCTTCACAAATAGGTCTTCTGGAAGTGATCGAGAGAATCCAAAGAAGATTTTTACGTATCATTGCTTATAAGCGTAAAGTGCATTGTAACATTAGCCCATCTGAGTTCATATTTATTTCTTCCATTCAACATTTTAGATTTTCTTGTTAATAAACCTAGATACGCTGATATTTTTTTTTTCCAAACTAGTAAATAGTTTGTCCCGAATTATTACAGTCGTTTTCAAATTCCATTTATCTCAATATCAAACTCGTTCTTGTGCCACGTTTAAAATTCTATTTTATCATACTCCTTTTGAATACGAATACAATAATCCTCTTGATCGAATTGCCAGAAAATGTTATTCCTTCTCTAATTTTGATATGTGTAATAATTAGAGATTTATATCCATCCAACCCATTGTTTTCTATCGTTTAATTTCATTTTTATTGTATCTTATAGAATAAGTTATTAAGTATATAGTTTCTTTATTATATTTAATTTAATTTACTTAACTTAATTCTCTAACTACTGTTTTATTTAAACCTTATTTGTTTTTTGTTATTAATATCATAGTATTTTATAAATGTTAAGTAAATTGCGTTGATTGTTTATGAGCGTTTATTCAAATAAATAAATAAATGTGTTATTGTTAAAGCTCAATCAAGTGCACCTGAATTTACTAGTCAATACTGAAATATACTATATTTATTCGGTGAAAGCTGAAAATCGTAATTTTATTCAGGCATTTACTTAAACTTTGTGTAAATCCTAAAGTGTACAAATCGAATTAGTAACAATTGATTAATAAACCACTAACTAAAATTACACTAAAATAAAAATTATATTATAAAAATCATTTACTGTTATTCAAATTATAATAAAAAAAAAAATTGTAAAAACATTATTTTCGTATACTTTTACATTGATTTCAATGTTCGATATCAGTTTAACAACGAGTCTCTTTTTTGGCATACAATATCATACTACCTTTTCTGGCATGTTTCATACGTTATCAAGTACACATTTGTAGCTTCCACATTAACATTTTTGTATTTTTTTTTAACATGCATTTTATTCGATCCTTACCACCATATTCTGTTGCAATATGAACTGATTATATATTATTATAAAGATCGTTATTACATACTTAATATCGAACATCTTCTTATCAATTTTCTACTGGATTAATAAGTGTGTTTTCATTTCCAATGTAAAAAACATCAAACCGTTTTAATCTCCGATAACAGATTAATTTATTGATTTTTTTACAGAAACTATTTATTTTTCCTTTACTTCTCATGAGTAGAAAACGGTTAAGTGGTGACCAATACAAAAAAAAAATAAATAAACAAACTAAAAAGTGATGATTTGCAAAATGTTTTAAATCAAACACAAATTGAATGATTTTTTTTAAAATAAAGCTTCTACTTTTTGGAGTGGTATAGTACTGTAGTGGCTACTAGTGATAGACAAAAATGACTAATTTCTACCATAGATTAAATATACAATGTATATTTAATCTATGGTAGTATTTTGTGACTAATTTAGTTACTCTTAGATCTAGAGTCTAGGTGATATAATTAGTCATTTGACTAATATTTTATTTGACTATCTAAAATCGACTCAAACTGACGAAAAATTTGACAATTTGGCATTGTTATCAATAGTAATTATCAATAATAACAAGTTATAAGAATTTGATTTTGAAAATTTAATCGACACTTTTGGTACTAATGTCGACGTAGACAAACTAGATGAGTATAATTAATAATTATCATATTCAAGTTTGAAAAATTAATTTCATTTATTTTATGTAGTTATTCATTATTAATAAAAACATTTTCTCTTAAGAAATTATGTTTTATTATTTAAATAAAATTTGTTACTTAATTAATGTATATTTTATAGTAAACAAATAATAATATAGTCCAATGATATAGTTATTAAGGGTGGCAATTTTTCACAGGCCTACAAGCAAGAAACATTTAAATATGCCTCTGAGTGTATTTTTGTTATATTTGAAGTAAACAACCTTAAAGTACGAATGATGCGTATCACTGCCATTCCTGCATTTGTGCGTATGATGTGTCAACAATACTTATCGTCCATAAATGCATGATTAATTATTATCTAATATTTTGTTTTTACTAGCTTTATTTTGCATTCCAACCGAAATGATCGATCTCATATTAATAATTAAATAAGTATTTACAAAATAGATTTAAATGTATCACTATGTTAAATTATGGACAATGCTTTCATTTTTTTCAAATGTATTTTTGTATCGTTGTAGTGTGTTGTTATATTTTTCGGGAGTTTCACGCATTCAATCAATAATGTGCTCGTAGGTCTCAAGTCAATACTTGACGAAAAACTTATGGCATATTGATCACAAAAAAGTTTAATTCATACATTTATTTAAATTGATGTCATACTATAAATCAACTTGTTTACTAAAATTACAATAAATCAGTGTGTGGACCCAAATAATCGTTCCTCGCGTAACTACTCCAGTATCCTAATTCAAGCACTATTTCTAACGATAACCTAACTTAACCTATCTAGATCTTTCTGCTCGGGACAGTCCAAATTATTTTTCGTTTTACTAGTTCTATCTACATTCGTAAATCTGTTAATTTGAAATAAAACTTTTCCTACATCGAACTAGTACGAAGTTTGTCGTTCTACACATCATAGTACTAAATGTATATGACAAAAAAACTTTATGCAAATCACCTAAACTTATATTGGTCCAGGTTTATTCAACTTTCTAAGTAGACCTAAAAAAAAAATTACTTTCAACTGAATTCGACATATTATTGTTAAAAGAAAACAATGAATAATTTGAATGTTATATACATCATAGTATTAATATATAAAACTATATAGTATTAATAATATATACCGAAAAGAGTATTTCCATTCCATTCTTAACCCAAAGTCAGAGTTACTTATTAATCAAACTATAGCATTCATCTTGGAGGCTGACTTTATCATTTAAGTAACGTAGGTATTTAACTGTTGTAGCTAGATCATAATACTGTTCATATACTTTGTTTTATACTTATTGTCTAATTATTGTCAATTATTGACGATTAATATATTACTAACGAAATGACAGCTCTACAGTATTTAAGAGAAATCGCTCATAATCTCAAATTTTAAATCTGTATGAAGCGTGAGATAATTTTAAATTTATAATAAATAATAATAATAACAATGAAAACTGATATATTTTTTGCGGAGATATTTTAACGAAGATATTTTTACGGATATATATTGTCCGAAATATTTATACTGGAAATATTTTGATGGGTCACCAGGTCATACTTTTGATTACTTATTATTTTTTGTTTTGAGTTTAAGCGACTAAATTTATAGTTAAATTTTAAATCTTCAGTAAATAATAGGTAAACCATTCTTTTCAGGTCAAATGAAAACGAGCCTATACCGTACTACGTAGAGAGGTGATGGTATCTATTAACGATTGACAATTTTTAAGTGGTGGGAACTGAGAGTGTTGCAAACACCATTACACCTCCATTTTTAAGTAACGTATCCTCGTATGGTATCCGGTACATAAAAAATATTATACTCGAGTGTTAAACATTGAGAAAACGCGAATGATTTTATTTACAAGTCTCGTGCAGAAAACATGGTTACTCGGTGTGCTTTTTGTTAAGTGCACTCGATGACCCTGGAAGGGATCAGTGCACAAACAATGACAGTATTATTACATGTGACAACAAAAAGGTAATGAGTCCTTTTACTCCAGTCATCCGCGTCACAACGGACAAACAATGAACGGATTGATGGATAGTGTTGCTAAAATGAATGTGCGTCGTGGAGTAATCTGGACAAAGGACATTCATCCTATGCAAACGGATTGATCGATTGAAGCCGCGCTCCGTTTTTAAGCAAAGGTATTTTCCTAAAGGCTTTTGACGTCCTATCTCGTAATAGGCGAGCATCTCGATTACATAAAAGATAAATGGCTGGTATTTTATTTTAATTTGATCAACAAATTTCATCAAAACGGTATAAATGACACCTTAAATATTAATATGTTCAAGATTCATAAATATTTTTTCTCTGAAATTATAATAACACAAATGCGTGCATAACGTTCAAACTTTCAATGAAAGATCTATATGGTTCTAAAAATATTAGAGCTGGGTCGATATCACTTTTTTCCGATATCCGATATTCCGATTTACATTGCCGATATAAAACCGATATTCGGTTCGATATTTTATTCCCATGAATCGATATAAAAAAACTTAAAAACCCGATAAAGTTTTCAAAAACCAATACCCGATATAAACCGATATAATACTTAAATCGTGTGACTCATCAAAACACATTAGATTTCTGTAATGAGCAATATTGACAAATTAATAATTTTAAATATTCTTTAATTGAATAAATGGACAACAAAATAATGGAAATAACAATATGATAATAATATATAATAGTAAATACTAAATAGTTATACAAAATTATATCGGTTTTACAATGGGTTCGGAAAAAAATCCGATACCTACCCGATTAAACCGATAGTCCCAATATTGGGCATCAGTATCGGTCCAGCTATAAAATATAAAATAAAAAAAAATAAATAAATATAAAATATTTCTGGATGCTGTTGTACCACAAAACTTCAAACGCATGTGGCAATAATACAAATTTGATTATTTTAATTCTTTTATTTCGACTTCAAAATTATGATTTTTTCCATATAAAGTATTTAAAATTTGTCTAGAAGCATTAGTTCTAATGAAAAAGCAGTTTACGTCTAAAGTTAAGGCTATTAGCTTTGGCTATAACATTTTTAAATCTTAGATTCGTTATTTAGGATAACTATAATTTTCAACGATATTCTATAATTTATCTTTTCACAGACAAGAGATTATCTGTTTAACTTCCTTTCCAGTACAATATAACAAAATTAAAACAATCCATCAGTATAAACTAATTTTTAATTTTTTTAAATTACTTTATACGTTTGTTCTAATCAAGTTTCTCTTATGAATATCTGGCTAAAACGATTATAGAAAATTTGTACATCCGTAAGTTTTTCATGTCACGTAAACTTTTTTAAATGTTTTTTGAAATAGAAATTCATCAAATTATTGACAATGCTGTATACCTGTATAAGTAAATAATTGCTCATGAAAAATTTCAATAAAATACAAATTCTCCTCCGTATACCAGTTACCGTGCTTCCAAAATTCTAAATAAAAATAAATTATATTGTTTTAAATCTGTAAGAATTTTCAAATCAATCCACACAATTTTTTTTTTTTTTTAATTTATTTAAAATCATCTTAAATCATTTACTCGTTGACATAATTATAGTACAAAATTTTAAAAATTATATTGAATTAAGCTGTTCTGTCAATTATTTTTGAACTATAATAGTTTAAATATGTAGTGTTGAAATTGAATTAGTTGTATAATTAATAATTAATAACTTTGATGCTTCATATCTGAAAAATACACAATATATCCTGTCTTACAATATAGAAAATAACTCGTTCCACGAAAACTAAATCATTTTCCACTTATGTAATCAAAATTCTTATTATCTTATTTTTTTAAAAATATCCTGTAACAATCATATTGTTTTATCATTTTATTGTTATTTTGACCATTTTATAAAAATGAATTATATTATTTTTTCAGTGGATAATTGAGAGTTATGAATTATAAAAGCTCAAATAAATATTTTATTAAATATAAACTAAATATTGTATTCCTCAAATATGTTAACCAAACTTCCATTTTGCTTAATCATTCATCTTATTACGAATAATTAATTTAAAATTTTTCACTTCATTGCTCAAGTTATCAGCTTAAAGTCTTTATTGGCTTTTAATAACAAATATTTAAATTCACTCGAATGCCCTCAACAAATTAGAAGAAAGCTTTTGCTATTTATTTTACTTGAATGAACACAAATAATGACTACTGTATAACTAAGTAAATATTCATCCTTAAAGTAATAAATATTTGAATGAAGTACAAATTTATCATAGTTTTAATAAATTAGTTCAAATTATTTCAATAGTATTTATTTATTTATTTATCAATCATACATCTTGAAACTAAACAGCAGTTACTGTAAATACAATTGTAAGAAAGCAATTTTATTAACTTCATAGTTCTAATAATCTATAATTGTATTACTACTATTATTTTCATTGTTATTGTCAATATATTCTTTTCATAGCCCATGTTTTAACTATAAAAAATTAAATGCAAAAAAATGTATATTTTATTTTTTACAACAGATTGACATACCCATTAATTAATAATCAAATACATTTTTATTTTGATAAATCCCACATCACACAATTAATTTAGTCTAAAATAATGTACTCGTAGATTTCATGACTATAATATATATTCTTCTTTTCCTTCGCATTTTTCTCAATTATTTGTGATCGACCAACGTCCCCGCGCACATCCGAGATGGAACAAACTGCCTTAGTTTACTTTTAGACTCCTAATAATGTGACAACATTTTTACACCGGCACTCAACTTGATACGACCTCATTTAGTCATATCTTACGACTGACTGAGAAATTCTGTTTCCCTTCCACAGGGATGTTCATTATAATATATAAATACAAAATTTGTTTACACTATTATTATTCAACCAAAAATAAATATAAATGTAATAAATGACTGTTTCCGGTGTATCCTTAATTTTCCTATGTATCACATTCTCTTAAATAGAAAGAAACAAATATATATATATATATATATATATAGATGTGTGTATTAATTTATATTAACGTAGTGAATTATTATTTTAATGTCCGAAACATCTTGAAATTAGAATCTCCTGTTGTAATAATAGTTTCAGTTAATGTTTGTTGATTATACATTAAAACCAATGATAAAATATTCTGTTGTATGGCAAAATTTTCAATGATCAAGAAGCTAGTCGGTCTATACACAAACACGACCTTTGTTCATCATAATGTGGTCTCAAAGGAACATCTTACTGAATGTGTTTACAAAATCATTAGGTACTACGTGACACAGGAAATATATGTCAAACATGTATTGATGTTTACACAGTATAATTATATTGATGATAGAAAAGCATGTATAGTAAACTTATCATAGAAATACAGTTATTTCGTAATGGGAAAAATGGTACTTACTGTAATACCATTGATAAACTTCTTGGTGTAAAAATACAAATATTTCGGTATGAGAAAAATTATACTTCAAAACAATTGAAATTACAATACAATTATAGTAATTAAAACAATTTTTTTCTCATTTAATAAAATACAACGGTTTTAAACATATTTTATTATAACAGTTCAAAAAAAAAAATAAATAAATAAATTCATGTACAAATGAATTACAGTGACAGATTTACATAGTGATTAATGGATGAGTTGCTTCAAGATTTCAAGATTTTGAAATTTTAAAAAGCTTTGGATTTTAATGAAATATTAAAAATATCAAAAGATCAAACTGTCATTTGTGAGAAAGTAATACAATTCTTCTTAAAGTATTCATTTATCTTTCAGATATATGATATTACAAACACTATTACTTCTAATTTTTTTTAAACTTAAACCTTATCGCTGGAAATCAAAATATTTAATTTATATATATGTATATATATGTGTGTGTGTATACAAATATTTAATAGCCGACTGTACAAAGTACAATTTATTGATTTATTTTCGAATTAAATATATTGTTGGGGACTACTTAATTTTTATGTTTTATGAATTCATTAGTGTTATATTTTTTAGTCAGAACCTTCCGAAACTTAGATCTTGAACGATAACATTGACTTTAAACTATTCAAATATTGTAAATATTACCAATGCCATCATTAATTTAAGAGTACGTGGGACACGAGCCCAGTGGTCACTGAACAAATGAAGCCCCTGACCGACGATGGCTCCGAAAATATAATTTACATCTTTACGGCGTAACATATAGGCGCAACCTATCTGAACTAAATATTTGACTGTTAGGTTTAAACAATAAGTTATAATTTAAAATTAATATTATATAATATTCAACTCGAAATTGAAATGCTATAAATACGATGAATAATTTTTTAGCGATAAATTTGATTAACAACAAATTATCGACGTACAATGACAGACGGCTTCAAGGGAATTTATTATTGTATTACCGTGAATGTCGTTGATACGTTTTTGAACACAAAGATAGATCTAAAAATATCATTTCGAATTCAAAATATTTGTTATAATTTGGTAATTATTTGTTATTGTGAAATAATAATCCTACTTTTGTTTCTAAAAAGGTTCTTAAATTATATGTGCCCAAAGACTCCTGCGTAGCCAAAGACGGCTTTGAATATTAAAATTTCAATACTGAAGTATGATTTAGCTCATAACATATATGGCTGTAGTAAATGGCCACCTAACCTAACCATGTAGCTACAGTTTAATTTTTAAATTATATTTTATTTAAAATCATAACATAAACATAAAATGCAGGACCTAAACAAAATTGTAAAATATTTAAAAAAAAAACCTACTGTAATAAACGTTCCTATTAGAATTGTATGTACCCGTACATACGTATTACCGCCCTTTTTTAATTTTAAAAATATTGTACGTATATTATTTTACAGTCAACAGGCACAATGCCAAAAGATCGTAGGTTTGAGCATAAATTTAATTTTACTTGTGCCACAGGGCCAAATACCAAGATATAGACTTCCATACGGAAATACATACAGTAAGTAATCTATAAATATTATTATGAACAGATTTTTCAGAGTAAAAATTATGTTTTAATGGAATTTTAGGAAATGGTTGAAATATAAAACTTCTCGTATGCATAAATGATCAAAGGATAACGTTGAAGAATAACGATTCCTGTTTTAGAAACTTGCAATACCTAAACTTAATTTATTATTTTCAAAAACATATAATTACAAAAATACGAATGAGACAAAATTAATACATTAAATTAATGATAGTGGTAAGTGTGAAACGCAATATTTTATCATAATATTACATGTATGCAGAATTATATGGTAGGTGAGTATAAATTATAATCACACACGATCGATTTAAACATTTACAATGTAATTAAAATAAACAAAATATAATTATTTTGTGCTCTATTCGAAAACTAATCAAAACGTTGTGTATATTTTATAATTCGAGAATCCATCAAATGTTTGCAAATAGTATTTAAAAACATTGTCAAACAATAAAGTAAGTAAATCTATATCATGAAACTAGTCATAAATTATAAGTGTAAAACATGTTTTATATAAAGACAAATATTTCACACGCTATTATATTAATATTATACGATACATACTCGTAATCTCACTACATAATATATCCATTATCAACTGCCTTATAATAGCCAATTATTATAAAACTGTAAACTATAAATAATTCAAGAGCAAACGACATCCCGTTGGATGTGCATATAATAGTATAAAATATGTACATTTTCGATTAATGATGGGAAAAAAAAACATTTTAATCGTCTACAAGACAATCTTTTATGCACCACGTGGCTTATAATATAATTTAATGTTAAGTCTCGATATAAATTACTGCGTAACGCAATTAAGTCTGTATTACAACTCCTAAACCTAAATTTAATTAGCACTTATAATTATATTTACACTAAGCAAATGGTAATATTTTATATTTTGCATGGGATTCATCTAGCAGCACGTGTGTTTTATTATTTTTGACATAAATACTTACATTTCTTATGTACTTCGTACTAATTAATGTACTGTAATTAAACGTAATCAACTAGCTTGATGACCACCTATACAGTTATGTTACTTACTTGAACTAAATCAGTATTTGAAATTATAATATCTAACTCTATACAGCTAACAAGGTTCGTATAACGACAATAAAAAAAAAAAACAACTGCAATAACATTACAATAAAAACAAATTTAAATAAGTTTATAAAAGATGTACGGTTTTAGAAAGTAAAATAAAGATGGTGTGAAAACGATTAAAACAAAATAAAATTCTTTGACGATATATTAAGTGTAAAAAAGTTCATCCATTGCATATCACGTCATAATAATAACATTAAAATGTATAAAACGTAACGATAAAATCTTTTCCTACCATGCTGAAGTTGTGTAATGTAGTCTTATTCATTACACTATTTTTGTTATTACTAATTTCGTTTCATTCGATTCATATCTAGGAAAAACATACCACTATATACACTTCTATCAAACACCTGTGCAAATGTGTGTCTTTACATAAATACAATTCACGACCACTTCAGACGAGTCACGATATTTTAAAGTTGCAATTTACGGTATTATTATATTATAATATTATAACTAGGTTACGTCTGATAATATGTACTCCGCTTATTTGACATTCCTCATTTAAATATTTCTACCTAAAATAAAGTTTGAACGGCCAAAACTTGGTATTAATATAATACCTACTTATCAGATTATTGCAACACAACAAAAATGAACCAAAACCGTTTTTATTTACAAGAATTTATCCGTTGCTTCAATAACGAGATTTTACCGAATTACAAAGTACTAGGTATCCAAATGATTGAGGATGAATAATAACTATTTTTTTATTTTTATACAAAAATAATAATATTGAGTAAACCACATAAAATTGCAGGCCAATGACCCAATTGTCGAAATCTTTTCCTAAATAAATAATAATAATAATAATAATATTATGCGCAGTGTCTGATTCTTTGAGTACCACTTGTACCTCTTATGATTTTCGTATAATATTATTGAATCGAAAACAAAAATGAATTCAGAGTCATTTTAAGATTATAAAATATATTATTATAACTACTACTGACTTTACCTGAAAATTTGAAAAATTAAATACAATCCATAACTAATCCATAATTTTCAATTGATAAATACTGAGTATAACATTGAAACTTCTTTTTGCGAAAAAATATTTGCAAAACACAAGAATGTACAATTCAATTATTTTTTTTTTTATTTAGCTTTTAGTATCAACTATTACAGCTCAACATTTATATTAAATACAATGTAGTTAAATTAACAATAAGATATTATATCATAATATTGAGTATACAGAATAAAAAAAAAAAAACCAAAAATATAATAATAGTAATAAGGTTAATATAACGATAGGACGTACAGATTACATAAATACGTATGTTGAATGTAATTATTGGTAATTGGTTTGATAACTTATGGGGAATGCGTTGTGAGTTTGTTTATTAGGATGGTGAGAAGAGAAAGTAGAGGGCTTAATAAGATTTTTATTTCTGTCAGAAATGTAGATATAGTATTGGAAGTATTGGAAGTATTGGAGTAGTGTGTGTTGATTGCTCTGAAGTTATTTTGGCAAAAGTTAGACCCACTTTAATGTTTTTGCCATGATGGCGAGTACGAGTTTCTTGCTTTTGAGGTTCTGGCATTTTTGATTCTTTTTTCTTTGATAGGATTAATTTCTTTCGAATTAGGCATCCTTAGTATGAGGCTGTGTGATCACTAGAACACAGAGCACATTTGGCCGGGAATGACCGGTCTTTGGTGCAGTCCGCTGTGAGATGATCGTCACCACATTTGACGCATCTAGGTGAGTGACGACAGTAATTGCGGGTATGACCATAAGCTTGACATTTAAAACACTGAGGTGGGTCATTAATTTTAACGTATGGTTTTTCGATGACTACAATGGAATGGAGCAATGTTGATATGTTGAAGATATCGTTCTTATTAATCTTAAGTGCCAATTCGACGTGGAAAAGAGGTAACGGACGTTGGTTCTTTCTTATATTGACCACGCGTACAACAGAGTGCCCATGCTCCGCCAGGGCATCTGAAATATCGTATAAAATAGTGGTATGATGGAGATTGCGAATTACTACCTTAAAATGGCGCATGTAATAGGGACGGAAGGTATGAAATTCAGCGCTAGTGCTTATTAAATACTTCGAAATGGTGGCAAAGACAAGATAACTGTTGACCCGAATTATTAAATAAGATAGCGTGGACTTACATGAAAATTCATTAATACCCGTGAGGTGTATTAATTTTTTATGAAATTCAGAAAAGTTTTTGATGTTCTTTACGTAAATCACTGGCATATGAATGGACTTCGGTACGTTTATACTGGGTGGAAGTTGCTCATGCTCTGTGGCATTGAAGTTAGACGTAAATACGTCCGATACCAGCTCATCATCGGCCGTTGACAAAACAACGAATCGATTTGGCGAGGTGAAAGATTTGGTTTTTTTCTCATACTTGGGACGCTGGAGTGCGAAGACAAGTGTCGTTTAGAATTTGTTACCGGTGGTGATTGAAGCGATGCCATATTAATAGATGTGAAACGGTTCGCAACGTTACATACCTATTAAATAAGTGTTGCGTAATAACGATCGAACTATGGTCATTAGACGTTGCTAATACGGACTAAGGAGCGCGATAAGGCACGTGCTCCCACGATGATGATCGAAACCGAACTGTTTAATTATTTTATATTCCATTTTTCAATTTACAAATAAAAAAAATATATGATAGCTGTACCTAAATGACGTAGCTTTACAACCCTTTTTCCACTCTTAGCGATGATAAATGATGAACCTGAGCAGGTCAGATACGTGACTGTTATTCATTATGTAGAGTACACATGTTAGGTACTTAAAATACAATTTTATACCATTAAATTAAAATAAGAAGTAAAAATGTTAGTCCTATTTTTAGAAGGGACTGCACATTGATTTATAATTACTGTCCCGCATATTGCATTAAGTTAGAATTGAATATCTCCTCCAAACAATTTTAGTACGTAGTAGATTGTTAAATAATTAAATTTCATACATATTACGCGAAACAAAAATCGTACCTGTGTAGATGATATTTTTACAATTTCCAAAACCGATTAGAACACCGACTTCGGTCTCATTTATTTATCATAAATTAATATCAGGAGCGTCCTCAGGAAGAGAAAGAATAGGGAAGTCATCCCCCCCTCCACAAAACCTTTTTTTTCTTCAAATGTTTGTTATTTATTATTTATATAATTTTAGGAAAATACATAAGTTCGCTCGTACTCCATAAAAGGGTCTAGGGACACCATTGGTTTACAAAACCCAATTCATAATGTTAATGATTAAACGGCAGCGAAACGCAATAGCAAATAAAAATAAAACATAAATGAAACAACCTAATAGAAGTATTATGTAACATTTATACGTAAAATACTTCATAAAACACGATAATTGTCAGTGAATAAAAAATAAATTACATAATTTCACTCGTATTACTAACATAATTCCGTAAAAAAGTACATATCTAAAGTTATTCATTATAAACAAGACTTGGGATTTGAAATACCTGAATACATAATAAAAACCATTAAAATATGCACTAAATACCGGTAAAATATGCACAAAAACATCTAAAAATATACATTTAATATATTTACTATTAATAATAATTAATTAGTATTACTTACACAAAAAAATTTAAAAATAACAAATAATTATAAACTAGTTCGAAAATTACTCAATTTCTTGAAATATGTACTTTCCCAGTTTTCAATTTTATTCAAAAATAAAATAACTTCTCTGTTACCGACCGCCAGCTATACGAACTATGTATATCAGGAACCCTTGAGTTTCACATGATTGTTTTATTATCACATCGGATGAAACAAGCCATCGTATTTTTTAAAAATGAAGTTATGTTTTCAACATGAAAATTTTAACAATCTGTGAGTTGTATATTTCCAAACAGATAGATTATACGGTTGCATTGTTATTTTATTTTTTCGATCGGCTAAAATTTTTTAATTTTTTAATTTTAAATTTGAATCATTTGTCACAATATGCAAAAGAAGCACAAAAAAAGGTACAAATAAACACTTTCCTGTAAAAACTATGGAATATACAAGAATATGTTCATTCAAATTTTAGATTTTAAATGATGGCATCATGGATTAATTTATTTTGTGTACTGCTATGTTTAAAGTAAATAACAAAAGTATTCTATAAGTCCCAAACTCTGATTATGATCATTATAACATTGAATTTGGTAAATATCTCAATCGTACAGTGATGTAAATATGGGTTTTCGCTGTAAAGGAGATCATAGACGAAAAAATAAACCTAGATCATAACTATAAGTGGATGCTAATATCGAGAGAATAAAGGTAACTAGGGGTAAATACTCATGACAATTTTTTGATAACTGGGCAAATGGTTCGGTAGGTGATCATAAAAACGATAAAGCTATGTAACACAAATATCAAAACGGTTTTATTAAAGTATAAACCGTACTTATGTGAAAAAAATTGTTATTTATTATATTTTTCAACTAAAATTCGAAACTTAGATTGGTGCTACTTCATGGACTAATCATAAAACTGACGCAATTATGAAATATGAATTAATATTTTTTTTTTATGCTAGTAACTTTTACTTTAAATAATTCAAAATATTAAATTATAAAATAAAACAATTTTTTTTTTTTACGTAATATTGTAATTTTTCCACTGTAAAAAGTAAATATTTGGTGTTATAGATGTATCAAGGAGAAAGTTCAGTGAAGTTTATTTATTTATTTATTTTTTTTTAATGTAGTAATTATATTGCAAATATTTGATTAGAATTTAAAAAAATGTGTCAATTTTTTTATTTATTACATTAATTATATACCTTAATATTTAAACACATTAAAAAATGTAACGTAGAGGATGTGTTCTGACATGTACATCAGTCTTCTTGTATACCCCTTTGAAATTAAATGACGACTGTATTTTTTGTTTTTGCTGGAAGAAATACAGATCGAGTTTTTGCTGAATTTTTTTTTGCGTTTTTGCTCGCTGTTGAAGTAACGAAAAAAATGTGTACTTTATAATTTAGCTTTTGACAAAATCACGATATTTAAGAAACACATCACTTCAAGCACAGTTCTATAAATATATATCTTTATTGTTAGTAATTAATGCGTACACGCACCGTTGGAATGTACCAGACAAGTCGGTATTTAATTGTACGTTTTATTCATCCCCAGGCTCATACTGATGTGGTGTAACTGAAATTCTTGTGGATTTTAAATTATACAAATTCATTCCATACTTAAAAAGTATAATTTTACTTAATACGACGTCTGATTACTTATGATTATAATTATTATGCTTCAAAAAATTCTTAACACTCGGTAATGTTAACATATTTATTAATGTAAATCGTACGTCAAACACGATAATCTTGTATAATGGATATGTTGGACGCAAAGGTATTTTAACTTTAAAATTATTTGCTAAAATGTCGTACATGTTGTACGGTCGAATACTGATTTCAAAAACAAAAACCACCTTAAAAGATGTTTTCTGTTTTTTTTTTCAAATTAAATATGTTGAAGTTTCAAAACTATTTTCGAATTTTCAACGCAATAATGTTAGAACTAATTTGATAATTACTCATTGCACGACATATTTGAAATGTACAAAAGTGAGTAGTTAAAACCTCTACTGAACATTTTTTTTTTTTTGTTTTCTGCTAATAACCAACGTAAGTTATCCGAAGTTGTTTATACTAACCCGTTCAAAAACCATACGGTAAGTTTGTCCAAAAATGTACTGAACAAATCCTTTACAAATAACCTCAAATTGATAAAAATCATTTTTTAACTTTAAAAAAAATTAAATACATTATATAGACATAAATGTGACCTATAATACGCGATCTATCCGATTAAGCGGTTTTTTAACAAAAAATTAACTCCGCAAATAAAATGTGTTTTCACTATTCTACCTATTATAATGTTTACAAACAATATTAAAAATTAATAACTTTCAATCTAAATGCTAAAAATTTCAAAGGTGAAAGTACGTTGTCGAATATTATTACATATATATATATATTTTAACTAAAACTTTTATAGTTTATATACAACAACATATTTTACATAGAACAATATGTTATGTCAAGACGATCGTCAAATGAATCCCGGGACACCGTACTCATTTTTATCGTTGACATTATCATAGTATACCACTGACATCAAAAACGTTTTACAACACTCTTCCGAATAATCAAACAATAAATTTCAATCAAACGCGTATTTGAATATGACATTTAATTACAAATACCTATGAAAAATGTCAAAAAAATCTATATTTTCCCGTCGATTATCTTGTATTTTAATAAGTTTAATTTATATTGAGTTAAAATGTAAATATCTAAAGTTTAAACTCGTTATACGTAAGTATGTATTTACACAATAGTCTAGTTTCAGATGAAGATTTTAGCGATTGCATTCTAATTAATTCACTGACTTAGACCTAACGAAGTTTTATCCGCACAATTCCTCGGGATCTCTTTGTGCATATCAGTATAAACTACAAAGGGTCTACGCATTTTACATAATCATTAAAACATTTTCATAATCGTACAATAAATTTATCTTGAAATGTTTAAATATGCTAACATTTTTATTTTCATTAATTTCTACATTTATATAATATGTGTTATTAATTTTCACCGCTAAAAGTGTAGCTTCATGAGGTAAATTCATTTTAATGAATTATAATTTGAAATATTTTTTAGCATAATATGGTGAAAAATAAAAGTTAAAAAAACCAACAAAACAATAACATGATAAAACATGTATATTTGTCCTTCGTAGTGTGATTTTCTAATGTATCCCTTTATAGTGGACGTGCTGTTATATACATTAGGTTTATTATTTTCTTTCAAGACACTTTTTTTATCTTAAAATTTGCATTTTGATCACGTTTCTCGACACGCGTAATATTAAATCAATACACGTATATTTTATATTTTAATCAAATATCTATGCAAATTATTCGGTATATGTTCACACGGAAACACAATCGTTATCGCACTTATATATATACTTAAAACAATCCACTCAAATTATACGTATTTAATTCCGAGAAAATATTAATTGCAACGTATATTCATTACTCAGCATTATTATTTACGTTATTACTTTTATCGTTGAATTAATAAATTGTATTCGTTTGCTGAATTCAAATAAATGTTTCAAATACTTTGGTGATGATACTAATTTTTATTTTATTTTTTCATACAAAAAAAAAAGAAAAAGAGCGTTTATAAATTGTGCTACAAATAATGAGATGCAATGAGAAATTTGATCCAATCAAACGTACGATAAATAAAAATAAACATTACTGAGAAGAATAATAGTAATTTATTGTTGTTTAACACTAGTAAAGTGAATGTATAAATTAATGGCTATTATTAGTAACCAAGAGAAAATAATTGGATAGGAATCATGTTTTTTTCAATTTTTTTCAATTGAAATATAGTGATTTACGCTGTAAAATGATAATATAACTTACGAACTTCCCTGAAGGATGAATAAACATCATTCAGGCGGCACACAGCGATTACTAGCTTGCTAACAAACGCGTGTATATGGTTCGACACGTTTTTATTTACATACACAATACAATATTGTCTACGCATTTGTCAGAAACTACATGGGTTATCGGGTGTCGTTATGAAAACTCGCTGTCTCTTAAAAATAATTACAGATGCATAATGACATTCACGGAGAACAGTGAAACGAAACCTAACCTGATTAAATTACATCAAAATTTTGGAGGTTTGTGATTTTTATGATTATCTCCAGGACTTAAATTATATAGAACTACTTATAGACATTTTGTTCAGTGCGCGTCATGGTATTCGTGATGCCTTATTGATTATCCAAGTTTTTTTCGTATATAAACACAGACGGACTTAAAAGTTATTCTAATAAAAGCATCTGAATATTAATTTTTTTATACTCGTATACATCAGCTATTCCAATCACTGTTGTATAGTAATATTCGAATACGTATTCTGAATATAAATAGTTACTAGATATTTTTGTCAGCTTTTAAGTGTTGCATTATTATCTTATGTTACACAATCCTCACTTATACTGTTAAGATAATTTAACCAAAGTATATGGTAAGTGGTATGTGTGAAGATTTTTATAATTATTCTTTTAATTCAAAATGCACGTTCTCCCCATTCAAGTGATATTTTACAAAAAAAATTTCAAATGTTCTACACATATAAAACTATTAACTGTATCCGATAACTAACAAGATTAAGGCGTAAAAAGTTTCAAATTTCGAATTATTTTTTATGGAATAGGTTTTATTTATTTATATAAATATTCCAAATGTATTCATTAAAAATTATTGGAATGCCTAATCCGAATACATTTTAAACCGCTATTGGAATGAGTGTACTCATAGGTGCCCATAGGTTATTTTTCAGGAGGGGGGGGGCAATAAAAAAATTCTCAAATTTAAGCTAAATAAAGGTTAAGTTATTTCAAAATATACATATATAAATTTGTTATTTTATTTTATTATACAATATTTTTTAGGTACAGTTAATATTTTTATGGTATATAATAATTAGTCAAAATATATTTCAATAAATACAGGAATAAAAATATCTGTGGTTTTGAACTTTAAGGGTAGTGGGTACACTTGTGTATGTAACACCTTACATACATATGTTGTTAATATGATAACAATCGTAAATAACCATATGCATAGCTTTATGTATTTTCATACTTATTTCATATCCTAATAGAGAAACATTTTATTTAATGCTGCCTGTGTCATAAGATAATAATATCACGATAATATATGTTAAATTATAAATTCTTATAATTTTTCCAGAAGAGGAAGTTCCACCCCGTCTCCTGCCTCCTCCAATGAGTGCCAATGGGTATACTAAATAGAAAAAAATAAATGCCTTCAAATTTATATGTATTTATCATCTCGTCAAACATGACAATGATAATTTCTTTGTATTTCGCACAAAAATCAATTTTAAAACCATAATATTGAAGTATTATCTACCCGATAACATTAAGTTTGAATATAATACATGTTAGCAATAATTATCGAATATAATCAGTTAAGTTATAAAACTGCAACGGCAAGTATATATAAAAATAACGTACATGATAATATCATGTGTCTTTATGAAATAAAAATTGAAGCACATGTCAATTGGTAATTTTTCAGTGTACATGCTTAAGCGGATCATACACGTTTTCAATGACTTCGGGATTGTGCGTTATCACCTTAATTTTTTGCATTATAATTAATAATAAAAGTGTTATCAAAATGGTTAAGTAATAATTTAAGGTGATATAACATTTTTATTGAATTTTCTATTCACAATACAACATACGAGTATAATTCATGAAATTCACTACGTAAGTGATGTACATTTATGTTTCCCAAACGCATTGAGAAAATAATTTATAAAACAAATAGAATGTGTATATAAAGGACAAAGTGTAAAAGATGAACATTATATTTGTAACACATATTATACCCAAATCATCGAGAGCAAAGTGAATTTTTTTTTAATAATTAATAAAGTATACATTAAATTATGAAAATTATTCAATCGAGAGGCATTAAGAAAACTAAATTAGTGTCACTAATATAATAAAAAGAGAATAAAATTGATAAAATAGTTCTGTTAGTCTTATTATTTAACAGCTTTCGTATCAATATTCATACATTTTCTTATCTGATATGATCAATAGCATTTTCTACCACAATTAGAACATAATACACTCAATGGTCGACGTTCCTGAATTGTTCGATGAATGTTCGTAACATTGTTACAACTTTGACTTGCTTCACTGAAATATGAGGTACTAGCACTACTATCACAGGCATAGCTTAGTCGACGTCATCAATATCAGCAGCGCTACGAACTTCTGTCAAAATACCAGGAACAACTACGTCTTCGTCAATTCTAACATGATTTGCAAATGTTTCTTCGTTGTTTATCCAATTCAGTTCATTCTCTATCCGTAACTGTATTTTCGATAATAAATATCGACGTATCATCTTCCGCAGCTCCAAGTAAAAATACACATGATCTAAAGCAGTTCACAATTGTTGTCTTTGCTACGTTTCTCCACGCTTTATCAACTGTTTGCATAACTTGAAGAATATTCATAAAAGTAGACTTTCTCGTCAATCACTGTAATTTTCCTCACTCACTATTTCCTTTCTATGAAGCATTTTGGACATTTTTCATAACTCCTTAATCCGAAAATTGCGATTTTACATTATAAAAATTTGGTACAATATTTTTAGCTGCAAAATTGTCTTATACAATAACATTTTTTTTTAGTTTTCTATTTGATAATCGATTCGTGAAGATATTAGTAATCGTCATTATCACTAGTACAAGTTATCAATAGTTTTTCTTTCAAATAACCGAAGTTTTTACAGAATAATGTAATTTATTTTAATTTATTACTTAAATTATTACTTAATTAATATTTAAAACCTTGTTATAGATTTATCGAGTTTCTACTGTATAGGATGCAGGCCTGGATCAAGGAGTAGACGACATAGGCTCACGTCTAGGGTGGCATTTTTTCGGGACAATTTTTATGTACAAAAAAAAAATAAAAATATTTGATGTAATATTTACATGTAAGGGGTAACAAAAACTAAATTTTGCCTATGTTTGTTTAAACACTTGAACCGGACCTGATAGGTTGCTTTTATGATTACTAGTTTACATGTCTCTATAGAAATTCAACAACAGCAAGATAAAAGTACCGAGCTCTGTTTATTACAATAATTTAACATACAAATAAGAATATAAATGTAAATATTAATACTTCATATATTTCGTTATTTTTATCTTCTTGAAATTGTCATACAATATAAAGAAGTTTGTTAGTTTTATTTTGATAATTTAATCAGACTATGTTAAAACGTATTTAACGATTTATTTTTAAATCATTATATTTTATAACCATTTTATATTTAAAGGTGTGTCATAATTAGGTAAGTATAACACGAGTATGAGTGGCATGACAATTTTTTTTAATTTGTGTGACCAGAGCGTTGACAGATGTTTATGGTTATACAAATGTTAAAACAAGAAATGTAAATGAAAAGCGACCTAATGGCTTTGTGCGTTAAAATGTCATGACATTTGTATAAAACGCGCAATTTTCCCGCAGTATACATACCTTGTTTATTATTGTAAAAAAAATTAATAAGTTTTTATTATCCGTGTATGTATAAATGTTTAATTACTGAAAAGTTTAGTTACGTTAGCATTGCTCCCAAATCTCTATTTGTAAAGTTTATCGATATAACGCACGTAATGAAGACTCGATTGATGATCGCTTAACAAATTAATATTTATGGTCTGGTTAACTAAAATAAATAAAATAGATTTACATATTTTAAAAATACAAATTCGAAAAAACTATTGTTAATTTATTTTATTTTCTTCTGACAATCAAATGCATGAATTTTTTTAATATTGGTGATAATAATTTAATCATTATCCAAATACGGTAGAATCGAACAGTGATTAAAAATCCAAGTACTGATTTATGAGTAGACTATGTGTAGGCAATCGAAACGACCACTGAGGTCTAGGCAAATCTATGGGTATCTTCAAATTTGAAATCAATGATATACCAATATCCCTTCGCATTAAGAACATGGTTCTGAGAAGTTCAGTGTACACTGAACTATTTTGTATTGCATGCGCTTACTGGTCCACCGGGATACTGCAAAAATTTAGGTCGGCCATTTCCTATCTGTAAGATTTACAAGACTCCCATATAATGGCAAATATTTAATACTGTGACTGTACAAATATTTTAAATATTTTATTTACCAAATATATGTTTCAAATTAGTCATAATCATACATTATCAGCGAGTTTTATCTTAAATTACCTATTTATTTTGTTGCATATAAATACATAGCATAAAATATAATTAAGAACAATATAAGCTGTGAAAAACGATTTTTCTTTAAAAAACAATTGAAATAACATTCATTGTCACAAGACGTAAATGAATAATGTGCCCGTGCAAAATAACTACGAATTACTATATTACTCAACAAAACAATTGTACAATACAAAAAATATACATATATTAATTTATGTTCACGTGTGAATTCTAACAGTAAAAAGTATTAAAACTTTTTAACGAGAAATAACCGGTTTTAATTTTGTTTTACTAAATAATATTATTTAAATTACTTAAAAATATATTTTTTTGGCCTTCGTTTAAAAACAGTTCCGAATGCTATAAATAATCATGACTTTCAAATTTTTAAAAACACAAAAGAATATTACAAACTGTGTCTTATCCGTTTCCGTATATTTATATATATATATAAATATTTAGTGGCCATAAACACTTGAATAAAGACAACGGTAACCAAATTGAGTATAGCATCCAAAAAGGTTCGATAGCTTAGATAATTTTTTTGTGATATCAATACGCATGATATATTTCATTGTACTTATCATTGAAGCTAATAACTTTTCTTGCTTTTACATCCGTACTCGCATAATGCAATCATTTTTTCGCTGATTAAATTATCGTCATGCTGTCGCGTTGGCATATAGAAAACCAATGATGTGCACAGGTACCCATTGTTTTGGTAATTCAAATAGTCCCATATGGTTGAAGACTTTGGCTTGATGAATATTTCCGTGCCATGATGATCAAAAATAAATAGAGTACGTATACTAATCACTTGGCATAGTTGAATAATAACTGTATTATATGTCATCCAACATAATAGATATATGATGTGATGAAAAATAATTAACATTTTAATCATAAAACATAATGACAGGTGCGAAGATTTCGACAAATTTTTGTCGGACAAACTAGTAATACATAACGCTAAAACACAATACACATTAATTAATGATTTAATGCAACTTTTCTTCATACGAGTATTACAATATTTTCCTTCCGAGTTTATCCCATCTCTCAATTATTACTCCTATAATGCAAACAGGACTACGGAACAAAACGTAAACGGAAGGCCCTCAGGATATTTGCCCACTAAACGGCTGTTAAATCTACCACTGCATGAATAATGAATGATGTAACCATTTGCGATAACTGTAAGTAGTATGATGCCACAAAATTTACACATCACAATACGTCTACCAACATTCATATGTTTGCACATCAGATGCCAAACGTAAGTTCTGGTGCTACACGAGTTGACATTAGTTCGACAATTTTCGATGACCGAGGAAAATGTATCGAAACAAATAAACGTTAAATATCACTTATGCGATGCGCATTTGGACCACGCGAGGTCTTCAATAGTGGATCAGTACATTTCCAGAACCAAGTGTTAAGAAATAACAGTGGTTAGAAGTTATTATATTTTAGAATATGTAGTGACCACATACTTATTACTGGAAAAAAATTCCCTTCAATCAGTGCGACAAATTTGCAAATGCATTACAAAATACGAAAAAAAAATGTATTGTCATTATAGATGAAAATTAGGTCGTATAGATATTTTAACTTTTTTAAGTTAAAAAATAAGTATGCATTTTATCGTATATCAGTCACTGCTATTAGAATACAGAATACGGTTTGTACATAACACTGCATTTTCTAAATTCGTAGTTTTTAAGTTTCAATTACATATTATAAACCAAATAATTACCTTGTAAATAATAGGTTTTTAATTAGATATAAATTAATTTGTGTGATAAATAATAAAAATATATGTCTGTCTTTATGTATAAATGTAAAAAGGAAATTTTATCACGCATGTTTTCTAAAACTACTTACCCGAAGATTTTGATTTATTTTTCTTTTTTTTTAATGAAATAGAACATCGTGAACAGGTCTTAGGCTTAATTTCAATTCTATAAGTTAATTGAATAATTATTTATTTTTTAATACTTCACGGCCCAACTTGGTAAGAAAAACACATTCGTCTGGGTTTTATATTAAAACTGTCGATTAGGTCCTCGCTGAACACTATAAAGAAATCATCATTTTCACGGGAGAATCCGGGTAATTTAGCTGTATATTCATATAAATTTATAAATAGGTACCAGTATAGTAGCAAAGTACAAAAAGTACAAGAAATAATAAATAACAAAAATACCCGCAAATACAATATTATTATTCTCGAAAATGTAAAAATATAAAATTAAGCAAAACCATTAATATTTTTCTACTTCGTTTTTACTTTTTTACGAGTGACTGATGATCTATAATAAGTACCTATCTGTATTTTACATTTAAACATACGTATCAAATTGTATGTTATCAATAAAAATGAATACGTCCATTCGTAGCACTCATTCGCGCTGAAAGACATTTTTGTGATACTTTCAACTTATTTTTAAACCTAGTGCGATTCAAAATCCAGGTTCAGGTGTCTAAGGAAAAATGCGATTCGATGTTCACCTCACCCTACTGATGCATACTTTTATTCCTATAACTTGAT
>JASXSY010002678.1:0-139082 GCA_034509805.1 Sipha maydis
TCTTCGACTTTTATGTTATCGTTTAACTAACTGTTTGGCTTTTAATATTTTTCTATACTATACATATTTCTTTCTCACAAACGGGTTTCAAGAAGCTTTAATTGATTTCCATGTGTCCAAATGCGTTCTTTTAAAAAAGCTCCCGGCTTGAAGAACACATCCAGCTTACATCCCTTCCGCTAGTTAGGTTCCAACATATGTACATTGTACATACTACAACACCACGTGCTTCTGCAAGTACGTGATGAACAATAACGTGTGTATGTGTGTGTGTGTGTGTGTGTATGAGTATTTGTTTTATACGAATGACGAGTACTTATCGTATAACTGTGTATTACTAAAGAGTGTAACCTAATGTCAATAAGATGTTGTTAATTAGATTGAACGAAATAAAAAAAAGTAAAAAACGGACAAAGAGGCTGATAATATTTATAACTATATTATAATATACGTTTGTATGTATATGCATTTACGACATGCGCGCGTATAATAAACATATATGTATATATGCATGTTCATTCGTCGAAATTAGATTGACCACTTCATGTAATGCATCCCCGACGATCACGCTCCGCCCCTACGCCTGACAGACGCCTTGGGGTCGTCTGGTCTAAAATGAATGCCTGGCTGGAAAAGGGGGTCACACCAGCCACAAACGTCCTTGAGTCAATTGATCGAATCCCTTTTTTCCTCACCTTAGCGACGGTGCTTTTTTCCACCCTCCTCCTTCCAGCACCCTACTGTCTCTCACTCGCACCCTCTCCTGCGCCCGTCCACCTATCGTTTTCACCTCGTGCACATGCTGTGCCGATACACAAAAATCGTGCTATTACCGATTAATATTGCACACATACAAGCACAATATGATATTTGTATGGATACCGGCTTCCGAATGTTTTACACTGTGCATTGTAACATTATATTACATTTAAGGTGAAACGTGCCAAAGACTATAACTAACATGGAAATTTGTCTGATACATTTTTTTATTTTATTAAAGTAGCAAATTTGTTTGGGGATAAGCCGGGAACTTGTTGAAAACGAAAAATGCCTTAATAGTATATAGTCTTGCTCGATTTTGTCTCAGATAGTTTACGATTACCTGTGTACGTATTAATTAATTAAGATATCGCATATTAATTACAAAGGTGCGTCCAAGAGGAAATAGCTGAACTTGCCAGGTTGCAGCTTCTCCGTCAATTCACACGGGGAATTTCAAAATTGTTTGACTATTGAATTTTATTAATTATACTATTATGTAATAATTATCTATTACATACTTTGTGAAACAAAAATATATTGATTTTATAATGATATGAGTGTTTTTGTACCTATGTCTGTATGCGAATATAACCAGGACTGCGTCAATCAAAACAATTGGAAAATTATAGAAACCAGTGTCTAGCTATTTATCAATGTAATTCAGAACAACTGACAAAAACGGAGAAAAATTGGAGAATACCAACCAAGATCAAAATACAAACCCTCACCATTAATAATTGCTTATTATTTTCTCAAGAACTTATTTTTGTCCGTCTAAAGATTTTGATCAGAAGAATTAGTCCAATCATCATAACAAAAGAAGAATATGTTGTCTAGTTAGTCTAGCGACTTTTTCAACAGTTTTCTTAATAGTTGTGAAAAACTGATGAAAAGTTTTAAAAAACGACAAAATTAATTATTTTTTTCTCACAAAATAGTAATCGTAAATGCTGTATTTATAATTGAATGCATATATAATTAAATATAACATATAATTATATATATATATATATATTTTTATTTTTTTTCACTGTAGATTTTTTGAGCTATTTCATGTTTTCTTAACTTTTTTTGAAAATGCTGATAAAATGGTTTACAAACATTACTGAATATTTAATACAAAGTTCTTCAGTTTCTCATACATGTATCTTATTGGTTAATGAAAAAAATAACTTAATAACTTAATAACTTCAAAAACAGTTATTACGATCGTTTGAAAACATGAAATTTCCAAAAATATTTAATTAAACAGTTAGTTATTTAACTTCAAAAACAGTTATTATGAGTATTAAATCTTGACTAAACGACAAAAACATGACATTCTCTAAATTTTTTTTGTTAACAATCCATGAACTTATTATTTTTATACATGAAACTTAACAATCAATTTGTCATGGTTATTCAACATGAACTGACGTTCATTACGGTTGTCCGTTATCGTTAGTTCCACTAATGATTTAAATAAATGTAAATCCGATCATGTCACGGGATTCGTCTAAAAACAATTTGTCATCATTGTCTTCAACTTTGTCTATTAACGCAATGACAAAATATGTATTTATTACTCAAAATCGTTATGCTCCCTTCTCCGAAAACATTGACTTTCATCCGGAAACGTTTTTCCTTACCCTATCACACAACCACCCAAGACCAATGCCAATGTACCATCTATTAGTCTGAAAAATTCCATGTAAAAGCGTGAAAAAAAACAAATTTTTAATTACGCCTCTCTTTTTATATAAGTTTGCTACGTTTAAAAAAATCATTACTCGTCCGGGTTAATCCATGGGCATACATTTTAAAAATATTCCGAAACGTTTGATTTTTAGCATTGTTGGTGCAACTAATTGTAATTTAATAAATTAATACCTAAGTAATAAAAAATAGATTGAATTTCATTCTTTGTCGTTCTTGTCTAAACCATTGAAACCATACTAGGTATTCAGATATCTCCAGTGGCGCGATGAAGGAATTTTTGGAGAGGCCACCTCTCAATTTTTTTTAATAGATATGTGAGTGGTTCATGCGGATACAAACATAATAGTAACTATACAATATACATGCAATATACATAAACTATAATAATAAATGCTAATTATTCAAGTAGATACGTACATTCAAATTGGGTGTACTTGATCAGTGGGTACAATAGTTCTTTAAATTATTAGTATTAATTAATTTTTATTTATTAGTAATTATTAAGTAATTATTATCTAATTACTTAATTGTATTTTCAAATCAGTCTTATGAATAATTCTATAATAGTCAAGCTTAATTGCTTAAAGCCAATGTTATAGTAAAAAAAAAAAGTTTTGAAATACCGATGTAAGATTTTCAATAGTTTTTTTTTGTAACCAAGACAAAATAAAAATATTACTGGATAGTAACAAAAAAGTTTTATAATCGTCAAAAAATGGAATTTTTATGAAATCAACGAACTATTTTTATAGTGTTAGTTATTTTATTAATATTCATCGTGGCAACTCGAAATTCCTTAGTATTTGAATTTACTTTTTTAAAATATTTCATAGTTTCTGAGTATTTTAAATTAATTTGTACTATGTACAGGAACGTGAAATTTTCGATTTTTTCAAATGTTAGTTGGATAATTTTGACAACATTGAGGGAATTAATAGATAAATTAAATGTTTAATGAGGGTAATACAAATTATTAATAAATATATTAAATGCATATTTTACTGATTTTATTGTATAATTTAGCACTTATTATTGCTTTTAAGTGTTTTATGCCCCGAACCTTAATCATTAGAAACATAAAGTGATCCACTGGACCTCTTTCACTCAGAATCATTTTTCGAATGCAATATTACATTGGTTTCAAGTTTAAATGACTATTACAGCAGTATAATATATACCCAACCCTATGACTCACCTAATCATAGAGTCTATCTCGATCTAGGAGTTTCGCCCGTTTTCCTACTAATAAGTTTGTTATGTCAGTTACGGTAAAATAATAATTCAAATGTAAGCAATTGGAATTTTAGTTTTTACAGATTTGTTTTCGCAATGTGCATAATATTAACTCGTATCCTCGAACTAAAATTGGTTACGCTCAATACTGGTTGAAACAGTGTAGCCCATAAGCGTTAAATATGACCTTAACGCAAACCTAAAGCGTAAAATTAAATATCCTATTAGCGCAAATAAATAAAAATAAAGAGTTATTTTTTAAATCTTAAATCGTAATCAATATTGATTGAGCTTTTAATTTTTGTAGACATATTATAATAAGTACTTTAAAATTAAATTGAAATTTGAGGCCTATAGTTAGTTGTTAGTAGATCAATATAAACTTATTTTTTCTCTGTGTACAAATACAATAATCATTAATGTCTTGAGAGTTGTGATTCATTGTTTTTTATTTGAGTAGTTTTTAGTACACTTTTTTACTAGGAGTTCTTTAAATATTCCAATATAATTGTAAATATATATCAGTATAAAACGTATGATTCTGAAACATTGATAGTCATTGGCTCGTTTAAAGGAGACTCAGCCTAGTTAAATGGTAGATATAATTTTCAAATAATATATTAAAATATAACTAGAAAATCCTGATATTTTTCATTTTTCATAAAATGTATCAACATTTGTAGTAGTTGATGAAAAGCCAATACAAATAAATATTATAATCCATTTGAAATTATAAATTAATTTTTGAATCAGGTAACAGATCCAAATGAATTTTGCATTTTTAAGTTATTGAAAAAATAAATAAATAAACGAATTACGCTATTGGGTATTACTGACTGCAGGTTATCCCTTCCTTGTTTTTACGGCATACTGGGTATCGTATTAATTTCCTATTTAGTATGATGTCCATCGAATTAACCGCGTAGAGTCCGGAACTATCGCAATAGGGAATTCGGGATTTTCCAAAGGAAATATGGCACTGAATTATAATTTAATTTCTAGTTTGAATACAAAACGTTTATTTGATATCAAATTAAATATGGATATAGATTGGTGGTTTGAAGGGTTGTTCAACATGTAAAATTTGTCATCTGTTACCACACAATATATATAACACGTAACTCGATATGTACCATGTTTAAAATATAATTAATTAGTTGTTAAATTTAAAAAATGAATATATTTAATATATTAAATGAGTAATTTAATTAAATTTTTTAAATTTATTATTTCTGCACATTTTTTTGTACACGCACGATCATGTCGTTATGATATTACCGACAGTGTTGATTTCATCACAGGGGCTGCAAACAAAGGAAAAAAAATCGGATGGATGATTTTAGTTCATCCAACATTGTCAGTACTACGTATCATTTATTTTTTTCTGATCATCTTTGGATAGCAGCTAAATTGAACGCACTTAATTCGTGGCATTCGACCTCGGGTTAGGAGACAGAAGAGAAAAATAGTTTTTCAATATTTTCATCTTTGATATATTATAATGTTCGAGTTATATAATTGAATTGAAATGTTGTATTGAGCTTAGCAACACGAACTTTAAACGCGGTTTATTGGATACGTATGTATACGTGCCGAGTGATGTTGTTCGACACGGTTAGTATACGGTTTAGTAGTTTTAGAAGTATGTAGCATACATTACACCTACATAACCAACATTATCAACGACCAAATAAAATATGTATTTTTGTGTTTTTATTGTAAAAATATTTGAATTATTTTTGTTCATTATACCTACTCATCATGGGAGTTGAAAACTAAAAAATTTTCTAACTTTATTTTGTCACCGACGACAATGATATTGTTATTGCACCGTTGTCCCTTCCGCGTCCAATGGAGCTTGCGACTGTCTCAGTAATACCGTAAAGTATGCGTTGAGAGTGAATTATTTCGTTCGTTCGGCCGCGAACGGTGTGAAATAGTATTATATGTATGCATTATTTATATTATCATAATAATGCGGGATTGGTCGTCGGTAACGTTATGAATACATGCAACATCCGCGTACACACAATGTACACATCCATACAGTTTATGCACCGCGACACGTTATTTTCGCGATGCCGTCTACCCACATTAACTTATACAGTACACACGCACATGGTTTGAAAACCGTTTAGGAAGTCGTTAGATAAAACATAAATGTTATTATGTCTCAAACCTATAATACGGCCGCGATGTCGCGTCATGTCCTTTTGTACACCTGTGCGAAAGTATATGTATTTAGACATTTAGTTGTAGTATTGTACACGTGCGCAGTGCACACTGCCTCGCCCGTTCGTTGTACATTCGCTCGTTAATATTTGTAACAAGTGCTCCAGCCGCACTTTAGTATAATCACTACAACTATTGTCTACTACCTCTGTTACACCCTATCGTGACTTACGATCAATTGTCGGCTTAGCATAACGGCGCGTTTCTCGCGTATTCTACACATTGTCCACGTGCTGTAGCTTTGCGCGTTCCCTTCATAGCAGTGTGCGCACTGCTGCAGTAATGTGAATATTGCTCACACACGTCTTCGGGTGTGGTCGTGTCACGTTTGGTCACGTGGGCAGAGGGCGGGTTTATGCGTTTAATCGGTCGAGTAAACAGTGGAATCGAACGCTTGTTCGCTTAAGATGTATAGGTTTTGGGAGCGAAGGGGTTACAGATCAGGCACTTGGGGAATGGGAAAATATTTTGAGGGGATGGGTATTATAAATTAGATATTGACCATCTCTGATTTCGGCTAAACTAGACAGTATATATTTACGTCCATCGCGTAGTATAATGTTACATAAGCCTGTAGTGCATTACAATTTGTACATCGTAGTGTTACATAAGATTTCGCGTGCACTGCAATTTATATTATAAAATGTAAAACGTATACTAGACATGCCTATGTACTAACCTATGTACTATATATATATATATATATATATATATATATATATATATATATATAATAATCATAAATATTCCGAAAGATACGTGGGCGTGTTACGTGTGATCAAACAGTGAAATTTAAAATATATTTTCTTTAATTAATTATTTGAAATATTCTGATTTCATTTGTTTTGATGTATATTAACCTACTGTTAATTGTCTCAAAATATATTACAGGTAAAATTAGTGCCGTGAGCTGGACTTGAGAAGTCTGTCTCAGTATGGTTAAACGATAAAGTCAACCTCTTTTGTTAAAACACTCTTAAAATAGTTGGCTAAATTTTTAAAGGTATTAAATGAAACACTTAATAAAGATAAAAGTTTTACATTTATTTATTGATATAAAATCGTTAACTTATAGCATTATAAGTTGTCAACAAAAGAAACAACTCTTCTCTCAGTTCGTCTGCAGTGAAGAAATTCTATTGGATAATATTTCAAAATTCATAATAAATATATGGGCGTGGTTTCTAAATAGTGATTTTCATAAACAATAAAAGCTAGCACCTTGTGATATCTATTTTTTTCTCGTTATTAAAAACATCAAGTTAATCCCGTTGAAATAAAATAAAAAATATATATGTAAAAATATATTATTAGAAGTTAAAAATAATCGAATATAAAAAAGTATTATATACTAATAAATTAATGAGCGAAAGTTACGTAACAGTTCGAAGTTAATTAGGAAGTACTTAATTAGGGTTGAAAGATTTTAATAACAAATCGCGTTAGATTTAAATAACCATTTTTCTTTCTATATTTTTTCGGAGTATGAAAAAGGTGAGCATAATTCATTCAAGACGTATAAATGTAGTATTGAGAATATAAGTCTCATTTTCGCCAGTCATTGCGTGATGTTAACAAGATATATTTATTAATAATTGTTGTCAAAATCAGTTTTTTTTCTATTATAAACTTAAACTCGGGACATTTTTATATCTCTTGACGCTTTTTGGGAATACCGGTAATGTCCCAGTATATCCTTGACATGAAACTATAAATGAAACCGACGAGTAACATTTTGTCAACCGTTATCTTTTGATTTTGGGATTAGGTTATACTTAATTATTTATGTATAATGTATCCTCGAATTAATATTGCTGTCTAGAATTAGTGATGATGTCGTGCAGCACTTTCACAATTTTAAATATAACGTTAAATAATCGTTAAAAATCTCGCTTGCTACGTGTGGTGGCTTCGCTCACCAACTCGAGCACTATTAAACGAAACTTCTTAAAGGACTCCTCAAAGCACTATATCCTAATTGAGGAAAGAAATACAAGTCAAATTTGTTTTAGTGTTAATTTTGGTACTATTTTAATATCATGCTTCGTGAGTGGGTCGCATTTTAAATTTTATTTGTCAACTTAAACTATATTTTACACCTCAATCCACTTTTAACTTTGATTTTGAAATTCCATATTTTACTGAAATAGTCAAAATACAATATAAAAATTCAACAGTTGTCTTATCTCCAAACTATAATCCATCATTACTCCAGGAACCTCCCCAAAAAAAAAAAAAAAAATTATGAAAATATATTTAAATGTAGTGGTTTAACTTGAAAACCTAATAAACCAAATGTATATCATGCCGTAATATTTCCAATTGCAGGCCATTACCATCCGCCGTATCTGTCTGTTATTAATTTTTTTCCTTATTTTCAATGTTTTATTGTTTTTATTGTGTAACGGATTGA
This sequence comes from Sipha maydis, assembly GCA_034509805.1. Taxonomy (NCBI): domain Eukaryota; kingdom Metazoa; phylum Arthropoda; class Insecta; order Hemiptera; family Aphididae; genus Sipha; species Sipha maydis. Next base: position 8,339 of record JASXSY010002678.1, read on the forward strand.
AAGAAAGCTATTATATAATAATATTAATAATAATAATAATAATAAACCAAATATATTTTTAAAAAATTAAACGTTTAGATTTATTACAGACGTTAAGAATATAATTCAATTGTACGAGTATATAATATGAAAACTTGTTCAAATTGCTGCATTCGAAAACCGTACACTTTCGACCTCAAAGAGATCGCTTAGCAAAAACGGCACAATTTAACGGTCATTGTATAAAAAAATGCTGCATATAAAATAGTGGGTTATTAGTTATTATTTAGTTATTATATAGTGAGTTGTTTCTTTTGTTGACAATTTATAATGCTATAAAAGCGCACACTAATTTTAGTGTTAAATGAAGGATAAGCTACTATACAATAATTATGTTGACACGTTTAAAGTCTTTAATCGCCACTCGTTATTAGTTGGTGCCATGAATACCTATGTAATGTTAAAACGAAAGTGACTTTCTGTATCATTTTTCACTTTAACAAATAATAATCAGGATTTCAATCATAAGTGTGCGGTTTTCAGATACAACAAGAAAAGTGTGCGGTTTTAACTTACCAAAAATGTGCGGTTTTGCTCTGTACTTTATCTCAAGCGTGCGGATTTAGGAATCGACGAGGTACTTAGCCAAATGTCGCCACTTGTAGTGCAACGCTGAGTAGGACTTCCGTCTCCCATGGTACCGATATTTCCGACGTTTAAATCGTAACATAATCGTTTTGATGTTTTGACTTCAGCCGTTTATGACCATGTGATTTTAGCTATTTATTTTCCTTGATTCAATTGCATGACATTTCCTAGTAGGGATGGGCATGAAATCCGAATACCTGAATTATCCAGATATCCGGATATTCTAATCCTGATTAGAAACAAATTCTTATCAGGATTTGCCAAAGAATCCGGATTTTCCGGATAAATTAATTTGCTTTTTATATAGCTTATAATTATTTTGAATTCTTAGGTTATTGTTTTTAATCTTAAATATAACATATTTATATTCGAAAATTATGTAGTAGAATTAAATTAGTTTAAATATAAAAATGACTAATTGTATAACAACATTGAATTGAATAATCCGAATAATCCATGAAATCCGGATATGCCTATTACTATTTTCTACATCATACAATATTCACGAGAATAGTATAATCCCACAAACGTGCATCACGCCGAAATCATCAAATAAAGACTTTCGCCTGAGGTATCATTTGTCCTTAACCATCTTATTTGCTTCCAAAAGAGCTACCACAAAACGTAAACCCATAGACTGTAAGGTACTTGACTGCATTTAAAAACTGCACACTTTTAATTTCGACCCCAAAAAGGTTTATGCGTAAAAACCGCACAATTTAATGGTTATTGTATAACAAAATACCGTATATTTTTAGTGAGTTAAAAGCGCGCACTAATTTTAGTGTTAAATGACGGTAAAATGTGATAAGCTACTATATAATAATCATGTTAACACGTTTTAAGTCTTTAATCGCATCTCGTTATTAGTTGGTGTCATGAATAACTATGTTATGTTAAAACGTTATTGACTTTTTGCATTCTTTTTCATTTTAATAAATTATAATCCGAATTTCATTCATAAGTGTGCGGTTTTAACACCTACTAAATGTGTGCGGTTTTAACACCTACTAAATGTGTGCGGTTTTTCTCTGTACTTTATCTCAAGCATGCGGATTTAGGAATCATTGAGGTACTCTGTCAAGCGTCGCTACTTGAAGTGCAATACTGAGTAGGACTTCCGTCTCCCATGGTACCGATATTTCCGACGTTTAAATCTTAACATAATCGTTTTGATGTTTTGAGTCTTTGATCATGCGGTTTCAGCCACTTATCTTCCTTGATTCAATTGCATGTATATCGTGTAATATTCTTAGTTGACTTGTCTTTAGGACGCTTGTCCTAAAGTACGATGTTTCTCAGCTTCCAGTTACTACGATTCAGTCTGGGATCACTGTTTAGTCCAATGCTGCCTACTAATGACATTCTGTAGGATTTACCTGGTCTTCACAGAGTCATAATTAGGGCTCGGATTTATATGTAAATACATATTTTTACTGTGACTTGATAAATTAATTTAGGTAAGTGATAAATTCGTTTCAAGCGATTACCAATGTAATGGACTATATTTTATTTTACATATTTTTACATATTTTGTCATAAGTACATATTTTTACATGTTTCTCAATAATTCCATTTTTTCCTACATATTTCGACAATTTGTTCATTTACGATTTATTAATAATTATATAAGATTGTATTTTTCAATACAGACAATTTCCCATGTTTCCAAAAGTACGTAAACAAAATATTACCATTGATTATAAATACTATAGTATTTATAATCAATGATATTACCAATTATTGAACTTACGACCAAACCGTAGATCATTTAACTTTGAAAATTTGAGCATATATATGGTATCTCATTGCTTTCAAGATCAAGATCAAGATGAGTAATGTTAAAATAAAATAAGTAAATTAGATAATAATGTAATTTATAAAGCAATTTTTTATATTTGTTTGTAATTTTTTTATATTCCATATTTTCATATGGTACAAATAAGTAAATTAGATAATAATGTCATTTATAAACTAATTTTTAATATTTTTTTATGTTCCATATTTTAATTTTTTTATCACATATAAAGTGATTTTTTATTACATATATATTTACATATTCTCATTTTTTTAATACATATAAATCCGAGCCCTAGTCATAATTATAACTCATTTTCATCAGGCTCCCCGGAAAGTTCGCCAAAGCCTCGTTCCAGACGCGTCTCCCCTTGACATCCTTTCACGTTCTTCGTAAAGTCACGGCTATGCTAAGGAATGGACACGCATTCCGGTGCCGTTCACGGTTGTTCAACCCCATTAGTCGCCTTTTACTATTTATCTTGAGACTAGATGCTTACAAAATTCTCATCCTTCAGCAGCAAGAATTATTGGATTTCTAATTTTTATCTAGTGCGTTTGTGGTACTCCGTATCTTCATGGACCATAGGCATGGATATCTTTGAGCCCTTTAACTATGAAACTATAGTAGTGTAATGACTAGAAATGTACGCTACAGATTTGTTCACGTTTTCAGGGCCTGGTTAACAAACCTTCTTAAGGCCTCATAAGTTCTTTTATATTTTAGATAGTAACCTTCTCGAGGCAACTATGGCTCGTCCAATGAGGCTGTTACAATACGTAGTAAATGAGGCAATTTTTTATTACTTGCCAATTTTAAGTACAGAACATTTAGAATAAACAATGGTGGAAGTATGATTTAGCGGTGTTTTATTAAAAATTGTACGTCCACTGTTTCAACATGTAGACAAATTAAGAATATACTAAAAACTAAAAAATACATAAACATGAATGAGTGGGAATAATGAAAATTCAAATTCAAGAGGTTTTTAATGAATATAAATGCAATGCTTTAATGACATTCACGAACGACCTCGAGAAATAATATGCAAAGAGATATCATCCATACAAAATTATACAATTATAGGAATCAATAACTTAAGCTTAATAAGGAATTCTAACTATTATTCTTTATTCGACTTAAGTCGATGTATTATGAACGTAGGAAACTTTTACTATCTTTATCAAAATGTTTGGAAGATTCTCTAAACTTTTTTTGAAATAGCGATATTTTAACCTGACAAAACGAAAAAATTACTTATGTGTACGAACTGTTCAAAACTATTGTTATTACAAGTAAAAAAAATATTGAATTTTTTGTAGTCGTTGTGATGAATACTTGGTTGACGATACTTTTATATACAACCCCAGGTATTTTTATCAACTATATACTATACACGGATGTAGCCGGAATTATATTTTTCCTTAAATACATTGTTTTTTTACTTTTTAAAAATGAATTTTATTACATAAAAATGTGGGTCAATATTAAAAATGTATGTATGATGTTAGGTCAAGTTTTAAATATTAAATTATTCGCCTTATTTTTGAAATAGTTGCTCATCATGCTATACAATAAAACGTTTGCTGGAGTACTGGTTGAAGATTTTATATTACATTTTTTGGTCAAACTTTATGATGAAAATTGCAATCAATCAATGACTTTCGTCGATCATATAATGATAAACAATATGAAACAGGTTAGTGGAAAAAATGTTTTTGGATTACTATTTTTACCAGCACACAAAGTTACTGATGCATTCATTGATTTATTGTTTATGTGTCCAGTCACGTAGCTAGGATTTTAATTTGGGAAGTGTCGAAATAAATTTTAGTACAATTTTCATTCGTGATTGATGCATAAAACCTTTTATCTTTTTTGAAAACTGACAAATATTTCATAATTCAATACAATCAATAATTATTCAATATATTTTCAATTATTGTCTATTATATACATTTTTTGCTTTTTTGAGCCAGTATTGGATAATTATTCTGTAGAGATAGACACTTGCAATGTTACGTATTGACCAAAAAACAAGTCCCGTTAAACGCTCATTTCCAGTTTTATTACGAAACAATGTTTTTAAGAGCTTTAGTTGAAAATGAACGTTCAACTGTTGTTGTAAAAACTGGTAGTGGCTTGGACGGGACGATCGCATCCTAAATTAATAAAAAAAAGAAAATTGTATGTATATTTATATATTTTTAAAAATAACTTTTATTAAACTGCATTTCTCGAATAATTCTTAAATATATAATATTATGTAATTTATTATATACATTTTGCCGTGTACAAAAATTACATTTGTTTCCCTCAGATACCAGGTGTATATTTGTTCTGTGTATGCATACAAACACGAGAAGTAAGCAGTGTTAGGACGACCGGCAGCGTCGACCGAACTATTCTGAACACGTTTATTATAACTTATAGGCGACGGCGCTGCAATTGGCTAGCAATCGTGTGCGTGCTGGTACGTTTAAACTGCGATCTTTATACACGCGTTTTGGACGACCGGCAGCGTTGTCCGTACGGTTAAATATTATTATATTATTAAAACTAACTTCGTACCTATAAGTACACTCGTCGTTCGTTGTCGGTCGTTATTGCCAATTATTATTTTTAAACATATTGGTGTATTTTTATATGTAATGAACGAAGTCTCATAACCGTGTACATGTGTGTACCTGTACCTACGTTCAAACTATATTCTTATACTCGGACATGTGTTTTGGACGAACAGCAGCGTCATCAGTGACATTAAAAATGTTATTCCTATTTTCTACTGCGGCCTGCGACTAGACAATATATTTATAGTAGGACTGTTTTTCATCAACGAAAAATAGGCACATGGATCTTATTCATAAAATAACTCCAAAAATTAGTTGTTTTTAAATTATGTAATAACAAATACTATAATATACTTATATAGGTACTATGTTTGAAATGCTTTGGCAAATAGAATATTAAGCTTAAAAGTAATAATATATGTATAGTGTATTTTTTAATTGTATTTAATTTGTTAAACCTATGAGTTATAATATATTTAAAATTGCAACTCCACTACTAGAACTCACCAGCCGTCACTAAAATCTGGTAGTGTTTTTAGACTTTTAATAAAAAATATATGTTTAGATAAAATTTCGCATTTCATTCTTCTAAAATATCCATGATTTCAGTGGGTTTTTTTTCCAAATTTACAAATTTTTCATATTACAATAAAAATTCAGTCTTTTCAGATATACAATCTTCGTAGTATATTTTTAAATTTTGAAAAAGCCGCTCTTTGCAATAAAATAATATTTGAAATTTAATCGTTCTACAGTGGTTAATTTTGTATTACAGTAATATAAATATTTTTGAATAACTCGTGTTTATGACAGTATTTTATTTTGATTTAATTATTAGGAATATAATTTTATATGCTGGTACACAAACATTTGGAGGGGGGTCTATACCCAATGTACCCCTGGATACGTGTCTGCATTTATTCATTATAAGATGCATGTACTGCATTTGGAGATTATATTTTTGACGACTATTTCAAAGGGCAGCTCCGGATGGAAATTTGGACTTATCCAATTTATGAAAATATATCTATAAGTACTATAAATGAAACCAATAGATTTCACCAAAGATTAAACTTTGAATTTTACATTCTGAATCTATCTGTATTTATGGATATTGATGTCTTACAAAATATTCAAATCGTTACAGTGACACGTATGTACCAGAATACTTTAAGGAGGGCGCTGAACGTTTGGTCACATTGACCCAAAAGCCAACACGTTTGGGTACAAATAGACATAACGTTTGGACACATAAAATAAAAGGTATTTTATAATTTTACCTGGTAAATTAGAGAACGTTTGGGTACACAACACACATACTATTTAAGACACGTTTGGGTACACTTTATAAAACACGTGATCTACAATAGTGGTATACTCATATACTTTATCTCCAAACCAATTAATATCAATTACTTACATTATTTTTTTATTATATTTGATTATATTTTTCGTTATATACGCGACTACGAATTTATACGTAATACATGTACTTGTTATTAACTATAATCTTTATTACGACTGCATCAATGTAATATTATATATATATATATATATATATATATATATATATATATATATATATATATATATATATATATATATAAATATACATATATCTTTTCAAATTTATTTATTTACTAAATGTGACTGTGTCTCAGTTGTGTCTTCAATGTCATAGTGAACAGTCATGGAAAATCGTATTAGTGAAGTTTTTGAAACCCGTCGTGGTAAAAGGTGTGTGATTATTGATCGTTTTAAATTCAGTGAATTTAGAGCAAATAAGGACAGCTACATTTTTCGTTGTACTAATCGTAAGTGTAACATAACAGCAAAAGTTTCTCAAAATTTAAAATTTGTTATTTCGATTCATGGAGACCATATTAATCATGAAGCTTTTCAAGAAGATAATGTTGAGTATATTTTAAAAAAATACAATAAATTCAAAGTTGACAACGATATAAAAAATTATCTATATGACATCGGTCCAATTTTTGTCGGGGAAAAAAATAAATACCTATAGATAAGTAAATAAATAACATAAGATTTTAATTGAATAAATTACTAAATATTTTATTTTAATAAAATTATTAAAATATTAATAGTAAAAAATAAGTAATAAACATTTTCTGGGAAACGCTAATAGGTTCTAAAAAATAAAATGTGAACCTAAACGTTGGTACCCAAACCTAGTATTATTTTAAAAATATTATGTTACCCAAACGTTGTATTGCTTTTTGGAGTCTGAAAAAAAGTGTACCTAAACGTGTGTTCTCAATCGTTTTCTCGAATCTCAGGTAAAAATATCGTTTTGTGCCCAAACGTGTTACGGCCCCTTAAGGGAGTAAAAAATATTGTTCGTCCAATTGAAAAACAAAAACAAGTAAATATATAATAATAATATAAGTATATATAAAAGTAATATTTTTGATTTTTAACTAAATTGCATTTATTTTTAGGAACTTTAAATATTTTGTTTAAATATTTGGAAGAACTTTTAATGGACAGAGATCACATGAAGTTCATAAAAAACGTCAAGAATCAATTTCTGTTAGTCAAATGTTGAACATTTTACATTTTAAATCTTTAAATGTTTTTAAATAAATATTATAAACTTTGAACCTTTTTTTTTTTTTATTATAATAAATAATAATCGAGATCTAAATCATAAGTGTGCGGTTTTTGGATATAAGAATTTTGAAATGTTTGCAGTTTAACCTATTAAATGTGTGTGATTTTTAACTTCAAAAAGTGTGCGGTTTTGTTCTGTATTTTATTTCAAATGGGCTGTTTTAGAAATTGACGATTTAGATATTAATACGGCAAAATAACTAAATATCGATTATAAAAAATTGTTGGCAATTACATTATAGGAAAAACGCCCATTAAGGTTGCCGCAAATTAGATCGGAACGGAACGGAAAAAATTAATACAAATATTTTTAAATGAGGTCCCGCACACTAGATTGGATCGGATCGGAAACGTCTCGTCGGATCGGATCGGAACGCGACCGAATTGTTTGTCGACAATATTTTGACAAATTCCGAAGCATTCCGATCGCAAACGCATGCGCACTGACACGGTTATCTTAAGGTCATCATCGTTTTGTGCTTTGTAGTTGTGAACACAACGACAACCTAAAGTCTACAACAATAAACTTTTTTATTATTATAGCAAAATATATGCTATGAACCCACTGTGTTTTTGTCGTATATTTTTCGTTTTCTTCAGCTTCTGACAAAAGAGCTAGTGTGAATATCATGTCTTCTTCGTCACTACTTGTATCACTTATTATAATATTATATTTTATAAGCACTCGAAAATATTAAAAATAAGTAATTTAGCAATAAGCTTTAGTTCGAGCGTCGAGCTTGAGCGATGAAATCAAAATGACCAAGTATATATGGCTGCGGAATTCCGACTGGTTCCGACACAGTGTGCGGACAAAATTCGTTTCCGTTCCGTTCCAATCTAGTGTGCGGCAACCTTTATAATATTTTATAATACAACACAAAATGTTTGATTATGTTCGGCAATAATGATTATCACCGACAAGACAATGTATACCTGTGGGTATCAGGTCGTGTTTTATCTTTGTTTTTTGATGTTCTAAATCCAAAATCAGTGTGTGTTGTGTGTGGTGTGTGTATGTGTGTGTGTGTGTGTGTGTGTGTGTGTGTGTGTGTGTGTGTGTGTGTGTGTGTGTGTGTGTGTGTGTGTGTGTGTGTGTGTGTGTGTGTGTGTGTGTGTGTGTGTGTATCAGTGTGCTGTGGCGTGCGCGTTGGTATCGTTACCTATGTTTCAATTTAACTAAACTATTATTATTTATTCAGTTTTTATAAATAACATGGACTGTATTCATAAAAATAAAAAATCAATTAGTATTAATTTTCAATAAATCCCCTCTATTCCTGTCAATTTGGACAGCAAACATGATCAGGTTAAACAGACTATAAGTATTTGAACGATAGTGATTTTTGCAATAATAAATTACATTATATACACGATTAAACGATTTTTAAATGTATGAATTTCTAGTATCAAAAAGGTTATATTATAAAATAACCAATTTCACTGCGATTAATATCCGCCTCGGAGCAAATATAACATGAGAGACCGTTGCAAGGCTCGACAATCTTGTACGAATATAAGAGACGCGAAATCCAAAACTAAGTAGTAAAATTATATGAGCACGAACAGGTAGTGGTGTGGCATCAGATTGTGGTAACCGACTTGAAATACTACTAGCTCGACGACTTATTTTTGATAACCGCACGCGCGTACAGTGTCAAAAAGGCTATTGTATTTTGTTAAGTACTCATTTATAATTATAGTTTTGTCATGGGTACCCTTTATCTTAGTCGTGTTTTAATCGATTTCTGCGCCACTGCGTTCACTACATCCAAAACAATAGACAGTCTTGCGAGCTGTGATCTAGCGGGGGTGATTTTCTTTTTATTGTCCGGAAAGATCTCTATTACACGCGTTCTCGACCAGACCATTTAATTTATATTAAATGGCTCCTATATACATTACAAGTATAAATGTGTATACTTTTTGTGTATGCGATTGTATTATCCCCCTTATACAGTGTTGCGTATAATATAAAACATTGCAGAAATTTCATCGTCTCAACTAATTCGAGTAATTACACAGCACACATATACGGAAATACAGATGGGTTAAGGTCTTGTTTCGTTTTTTTATTTTTTTTTTTTATTTTTTACGACAAGTTGTCTTTACCTGAATCAGCTAAATGTAGTCTAAGTAATTTAGGTATAAAAGATTATATGATGAAATAAAGTATAATGTCGTCACCATCACAGTCATTCGTTTTTATGTGTTGCATAAATAAATAATATGATTCCATGATTCAGTATATTTGGTTAATTAATTATATAGTAATTATTAATAGACACTAACAACATACTTTGATTTTTTTCAAGATATTGTTTTTCATCGTTTTATTTTTCGTATGCCTTTAGAAATTTTCTGATCGGTACTTTCGCCCCAATATCCCTTTAAATACGCCACTGCACCAATCTCATTCAAGCTATTGTACTAACAACACTTGTTTGGAAGGTTATATTCCATTGCAGCTTCAAAATGATTTCGTAGAGAATGAGTGTTGCATAATACTATGCTCTAATATTGTTTTTATTATATACACGTGGTATATACGCTGCTTGCGTGGTCCCGTGAATCCCGTTTCTCGGATTTTTTCTTTTCCTTTTTTCCTGGAAACCAACCAACATTCCATCGACACATTTATAATAAATTTATTGTTTTGAAATATTTCCCAATTACTGTCTCCGGTAACGATTTTCTATCTTATTATTGTATCCGATATTTTTATTTATTGGTTCGTCTCACAATAGTGTTCAACAGTGCCTAGGTTCCAAAATTCTGTATAATCTCAACTAACCACGTACACATAAAGAATTGTATATCATTAAAGGGACTTACAAAATTGTATTGTTTTGTATATGCTATCATATTAATCCAACGTATACAAATGAAAACCAAGTTAAATTTGATTAAATGACGTTTCTTGTCCTTTAGTTATCCAGTCATACGACCATTATAGAAGACGTTTGTCATGTTTGCTACTTACATTCAACGTAGATATACTTACTAACGAAACACACCAAGGGTTTAACTACAAAATATATAGTTTTTAATTATTATTATTGTGTAGTTATTTACGTAACTTAGATTTAAATAGCTTTGATTCATGTAAGTACTGTAATTAAGTAAATCTTCCAAAAATATTAATTTCAATAGTTCCTAATATTATTGAATACTTACATAATACAATAATAAGTCGAAGACCGCGTGGTACGAGTGTGAATTTTTTTTCATATTTTATCAAATTATACGCTCAACAATAGGTTGTAAATTCGTTTTGGATAACATGAGACAAAAATTCAATTACCACGGATTAAAACAGTACAATTTAACGGTCATCGTATAACAAAATAATGCAGATATAATAGGTTATATAATATAACCCATATATAACCGAATATAAAATAGTGGGTTAAAAGCGCACACTAATTTTAGTATTAAATGACGGATAAGCTACTATACAATAATTATGTTGACACGTTTAAAGTCTTTAAACGCCACTCGTTATTAGTTGGTGCCATGAATACCTATGTAATGTTAAAACAAAAGTGACTTTCTGTATCATTTTTCACTCTAACAAATAATAATCGGGATTTCAATCATAAGTGTGCGGTTTTCAGATACAACAAAATACAATATAAGTGTGCGGTTTTAACACCTACTAAATGTGTGCGGTTTTAACTTACCAAAAATGTGCGGTTTTGTTCTGTACTTAATCTCAAGCGTGCAGATTTAGGAATCGACGAGGTACTCAGCCAAACGTCGCCACTTGTAGTGTAACGCTGAGTAGGACTTCCGTCTCCCATGGTACCGATATTTCCGACGTTTAAATCGTAACATAATCGTTTAGATGTTTTGACTTCAGCCGTTTATGACCATGTGATTTCAGCTAATTATTTTCCTTGATTCAATTGCATGACATTTCCTAGTAGGGATGGGCATGAAATCCGAATACCTGAATTATCCAGATATCCGGATATTCTAATCCTGATTTGAAACAAATTCTTATCAGGATTTGCCAAAGAATCCGGATTTTCCGGATAAATTAATTTGCTTTTTATATAGCTTATAATTATTTTTAATTCTTAGGTTATTGTTTTTAATCTTAAATATGACATATTTATATTCGAAATTATGTAGTAGAATTAAATTAGTTTAAATATAAAAATGACTAATTGTATGTTGTATCATCAATAAAATATGGATGGTACCTAACATTTAATTTAGTTGGTCAGCAAACTCAACTATAACACACATACCACCTTCAGGGAATGCTGACCGGATAGATGGCAATAGAATAAAACGCCGCCGGAAGGACGTGATGGGGGTTCGTTCTACTGCCATCGATGCGGAGGACGGAACGCTGCCCGATTCACGAGTGAAGTGATCGGTAATTCTTTTATTTTTGTATTAATTATATTTTTTGTTTTCTTTAATTAAAAGGTTTTGATAATAATTGTAAAAGGTGTTCATGTTTGGTAATTTATCTATTTTAAGTATTTTGTGTGAGTATATGAAAAAGTTGGTACACTTACAAAAAGGGTATTAAAACTACATTGTATTTCAAACCTCAATCCAGTGCAAGATCTTATTCTGTCAGTTTGAGGGGAGAGTACAATTTTGTTTAGGTGAAGATTAACTCACGCTCGAAACATCCAGTGCTAGATATTATTCTTTGTCATTTGTTTCGAGTGTAACATAACTTTAGAGCCGTAAGTGAAAGTAAGCCTTTTAAAGAACCTGTTTTCGACTATCCTATTAAGCAGTGCTAGATCGTCTTCTTTGTCACTTAATAAGTTAGTCGTCCGGGCCAATTATTAGGTTTTTCTTTACGTTGCGGAATAATGAGTAACAACAAAAAATAGAATAAAACGTTAAGGAATGAACAACAACAATTTTTAATTCAAATAATTTATTGAATAGTTTTTTTTATTCAAATTATACCCATCTCAGGATACGAACTGTCAAGAGTTAGAAACATATTTATTCCAGAAATACATTAAATTTTCTACGAGAAAAACGACATTACCTACATCATACAACGTTCAGAAGAACTGTACATCTCACAAACGTGCATCACATATTTATATTCGAAAATTATGTAGTAGAATTAAATTAATTTAAATATAAAAATGACTAATTGTATAACAACATTAAATTGAATAATCCGAATAATCCATGAAATCCAGATATGTCTATCACTATTTTCTACATCATACAATACGAGAATTCACGAGAATTGTATAATCCCACAAACGTGCATCACTCCGAAATCATCAAATAAAGACTTTCGCCTGTGGTATCATTTGTCCTTAACCATCTTATTTGCTTCCAAAAGAGCTACCACAAAACGTAAACCCATAGACTTTTAGGTACTTGACTGCATTTAAAAACTGCACACTTTTAATTTCAACCCCAAAATGGTTTATACGCAAAAACTGCACAATTTAACGGTTATTGTATAACAAAATACCGTATATTTTTAGTGAGTTAAAAGCGCGCAATAATTTTAGTGTTAAATGACGGATAAAATGTGATAAGCTATTATACAATAATCATGTTAACACGTTTTAAGTCATTAATCGCAACTCGTTAGTAGTTGGTGTCATGAATACCTATGTTATGTTAAAACTTTATTGACTTTTTGCATTCTTTTTCATTTTAATAAATTATAATCCGAATTTCATTCATAAGTGTGCGGTTTTCAGATACAACAATTTTAAAAACTGTGCGGTTTTAACACCTACTAAATGTGTGCGGTTTTGCACTGTACTTTATCTCAAGCATGTGGATTTATGAATCATTGACGTACTCTGTTAAGCGTCTCTACTTGAAGTGTAACACTGAGTAGGACTTCCGTCTCCCATGGTACCGATATTTCCGATGTTTAAATCGTGACATAATCGTTTTGATGTTTTGACTTCAGCAGTCTTTCACCATGTGATTTAAGCCATTTATCTTCCTTGATTCAATTGCATGACATTTCCTAGTAGGGATGGGCATGAAATCTGAATATCGTCTTCTTTGTCACTTAATAAGTTAGTCGTCCGGGCCAATTATTAGGTTTTTCTTTACGTGCTTGTTTGACGGTTAGAGTGTCCAACAACCGACAAATACTTTGTTTTAGTGTTGTTATACGTCAAGCTTTTGCGTGTCGTATACGACATGTATAACAACATTGAATTGAATAATCCGAATAATCCATGAAATTCGGATATGCCTATTACTATTTTCTACATCATACAATATTCACGAGAATAGTATAATCCCACAAACGTGCATCATGCCGAAATCATCAAATAAAGACTTTCGCCTGAGGTATCATTTGTCCTTAACCATCTTATTTGCTTCCAAAAGAGCTACCACAAAACGTAAACCCATAGACTTTTAGGTACTTGACTGCATTTAAAAACTGCACACTTTTAATTTCAACCCCAAAATGGTTTATACGCAAAAACTGCACAATTTAACGGTTATTGTATAACAAAATACCGTATATTTTTAGTGAGTTAAAAGCGCGCAATAATTTTAGTGTTAAATGACGGATAAAATGTGATAAGCTATTATACAATAATCATGTTAACACGTTTTAAGTCATTAATCGCAACTCGTTAGTAGTTGATGTAATGAATACCTATGTTATGTTAAAACGTTATTGACTTTTTGCATTCTCTTTCATTTTAATAAATTATAATCCGAATTTCATTCATAAGTGTGCGGTTTTCAGATACAACAATTTTAAAAACTGTGCGGTTTTAACACCTACTAAATGTGTGCGGTTTTGCACTGTACTTTATCTCAAGCATGCGGATTTATGAATCATTGACGTACTCTGTTAAACGTCGCTACTTGAAGTGTAACACTGAGTAGGACTTCCGTCTCCCATGGTACCGATATTTCCGACGTTTAAATCGTGACATAATCGTTTTGATGTTTTGACTTCAGCAGTCTTTCACCATGTGATTTAAGCCATTTATCTTCCTTGATTCAATTGCATGACATTTCCTAGTAGGGATGGGCATGAAATCTGAATATCTGATTTGTTTGATTGACCTATTTGATATTTGTGTTCTTCTTTTTTTTTTGAAGACGCAGTGAAGAAGATATCTTCTTCACTGCGTCTTCAGGTTCCGTTAAGTGGAAAAAATAAAAAATATTTGTGGAAAATATTCTTAAGGTATATTAAAGAACTATATATTGTTAAATATATAAATGATTTCAATACAAAGGAAATATTAATTATATAAACTATTTTACTTGGTTAATTATTATATGATATGGGCAAATATTTACGGCCGTTTTCGATTTAAAAATTATTGATCAGTTTTAAAAATGTACTTATATTTAATAATGCTATCTATAAATTGTTTTAACAATAAACAGTGTTATGTGAAATATTTTATTATTTAGATAGTTTTGTAATATTTTAATCATAATTACTTACTTAATATACAGAAAATTATTGTATATATATATATGCTGTATTTTTATTTTCGATATAAATCATTTTTTTCTATATTAAACTTCATAGTCATACTGTATAACCACAGTTACGTATCGTACATTATTTTTAATCACTATAGATTTACGTATTATTTTTGTAAATTAACTAACACATTTAAAAGTATTTTATTTTTTTATGAATTTTTTAATTTTAATTCAAAAATAAAAATATACAACAGATGAACAAACCTTTAAGTTAAACTGTAAAAATATGATATTTAAAACAAATTTATGACTATATTTTAAAAGCATACAAATTCTGATCTGCTTAATCTCTGGTCCGTTCACACTTTGATTTAAGTATATAATTCGTTTTTCAATGGTCCTCGACTGACAAGCCGTCATTCAATGAGAACAAGACGAACTATGTCTGCGTTGACCTTCCGGAATCGAGTAAATACAAGTGTGTTCGTGTTCCAATATGTGTTTAATTTACGTTAAGTGCATAATATTTATTTGTATCTTAAAAAATACATTTTATACAAACATATTATGTATTGAAAATCGACCACCACGATATACCTTACGGTCAACTATGCTAGGTTATTGATTTTTCAATAATTAATAACTTACGGTACTAACCGAATAATAATAATGAAACTCGTCTTCGGCTATAGACAAATTATGTGGAACATGTATTACGTATTGTATAAAATAATTTTGACGGGAACGAGGATAGGGGCATCACAAGACAGCTGCTTCATATTCCCACCGATCATTGTTAGTAAATAATATACCTTCGACGTAAGGGTATACACATGCATTTACGCACGACGTACGCGTCTCGTTAAGTTATTGCATACATAAAGAAAACATATCTAGACACACACATGTATTACATGGTATGCGTACTATTAAGATGAAAAATGTTTTCACTTTTATTTTTAAATTCGTGTATCTGCTGTTACTGCTGCTGCTGCTGCTGCTGTTGCTGCAATACCTACCTACTACAAATAAGAGCGAACAAAAATATGACACTTAACGTTTGAAAATACGTCAACTCGTAAAATAAATTCTCTGACAAAATACTATTCTTCAAATAAACATACCTAACCGATATAATATAACATAATATATAATTATAAAACAAATCGTGATCAATTAGAGTTTAAACACAAAAATATGAGCCTCCGTATATTTCTCACAGCTCAGCTGAAACTAATAAATTACAATCGTAGATCCTCATAATAATAATGCCTAATATGATCTCACAAGATTTTGGACTTAGTTGCGACCCTCGCTTGACGAAATTATGAGTTACTAAAAATCTAAACCCATACCACTTACGACCGAACATGAGTGAATTTGATATTGTGGATTCGGGATGATAATAATCGAATTGCACTTAGGTTAAAAAAAGTAATGGTCGAAATGCACTCAGGTAAAAAGCAGGTTGTGGTCGAAATGCATTTGTTCAAAAGAGGAGTTAAAACTTTAGGCGGTTTTCCACTATGAACATTTATGTGTTCATAACATAAAAATAGACAATACCATGTTGTTGTATATAGCTAATCATTTTTCTGATATAAAATTTGTACACAAAAAATGTTATGTTTCCACCATACACGTCTTTAAAAAGATCAACTTTATAAAAATGTTAAAAGTATTAGGAATCTTATGTTTATGAACGCTACGGCACAATTACAAATATATCTTTATATTTTAATGCAAAATACAAATATAAAACCTTCAGCAACACGGTACCACAAAAAAAAAAAAAACAAAAGATATTGGAAAATATATTAATTTATTTGTTCAAATGCATATATTTATATATTATATTTATTACTACAAAAAATTAATTAAATTGAAAACAAATTATAATAATGATTGTAATACTATTTGACGATTTAATTAATTATATTTTATGTTATTTAATTAATTAAATTTAAGATTTTAAAAATGTAATATGTATATTTAATATACTAAAAAAATAATATGAATAAAAAAAATCATTTTTAATCATGTCAATCATCTAAATCATTATCATTCCTAAGCTTATAAATAGAAAAGAAAGTAAGTAATTTCCAAATATTTAATCTCTTCAAACGCACGATATTTTTGTTGAAATACCTATTTTGAGCTCGAATACAGTTCGACCACTACCTGATTTTTACCCGGGCACAGTTCGATCATTACCTTTTTTCAATCAAAATATAAGTCGACTAAAATAAATGCAATTCGATCATACTCTGTTGATTTGATATTTTTGAACTAGACATATCACATATACTTTTGTTGCAAATTGTTTCAAATATGTAATCTGTAACCTTATGATCATGGTCTGAAACATACGGGCACGTTTAGGTGTTTAGAAAATTTTTTTTTTCTCTGGAACACGCAGTTGGGTGCAAGGGAGCGATCAATGAAATTAAAAATAGTTTCGATTATATCCTGGGGGTTCATTTGTTCGCGTTGAACTTTTTTTTTGAAATATAATGCTTATACACAGCATGGTACCAGCTACAGACTATAACCACGAACAATAAAAGAAAAATATTTAGTTTTAACTATATATGGTATACAATCAGTACCGTCTTAAAACTTAAAGAGCCCGGGGCAGAGACCATGAAATTTTAAAAGCACCCAATTTACAAAATAACATTGATTTCAAAACACAAAACGTGAACAGATTTTTTAAATTAATATCTAATGAAAAAAAAAAAAAAAAATTTAAATTTGATTAGTATAAAAATCATATTAATTGATATAAACTAATCATATTAATTAATGAAAATTGTATTCTAAATTTGTAATTAAAAGTACTGAATTATGGATTAACATTTTACTATGAATCAATAAAACAAACAAAAATGTACAAAAAGAAAATTTCACTATTCAAATCGGTTTAAAATAATTTGATTCTCTTGTTAGTTGTCCAAATAAGATAAAAGATAAATTTAATAATTATATAATCATCACTGTATAAAATTAATGTCTAGATTCTGAATTTAAAAATGTTATACAATTTAGTAAGAATAACGAGTATTTGTTAACATACCCTAATGAAAAGACATTGAAAAACAAATTATTATATGTTAAAGAAAAATTGATAATTGAATCTTATCTCCCAAATAAAAAAAAAAACTTATTTAAAAGTGAGCTGATAATATGCGCATTACAAAAGGCACAGCATACTATTCAATATACAATTATATCATATTGTTTAAATTTACAATACAAATAAACTTACATATTAAACTTATGAAATTTATAATAAAAATGGGTAAAAATAAAATAAAATATAATATATATATATAGATGTACAAAACTTAGTTAAAATATTATGAATCATATAAATCATCGAAATAATAGCTTGGATATTTTTTTAATTTGATAAATCTAGAGGCTAAAAAAATACAAGTGCATTTAAAAAAATTGCCGTATTTTATCATTTAGTCATATGTATATAAATCAAAACAAAGTGATTTTAGAATTATATATTTAGAAGCATATGTATCAGAAATTGAAATTAATTGAATTTAAAATTTCTTGAATAGAAATATTGTAACATGGAACATTTAAAATGAGATAAATATATAAATATAAATATAAATATTAATATAAATATTTATATAAATATTATTATATTATATTATATTATATTATTATATTAAATATTTATATAAATATAAATATAAATATATATAACAGACATTTCCAAATCCCATAATATTTTTTTAAATTATTTTTTTCGATGATCATTATTAGTTACTTCGAACTAGAGCTCGCTATACACATGTAATGAATTTCACGGGTACACGTGTTTTTAATTGAAACGGGATTAAGGCCCGTGTAATTAAAATACACATAAATACTACCCGTGTATCTATATTCCCGATATTATCCTCCATATACATATACTCCAACCTACATACCCGACATTACGCGCGTATTTTATTCTCCATGTATTTGTATTGAATTTATCATGATTTCTTTATTTTTTTTTATTTATTAATAACTCATAATTGAAAGTAATTTAAATTGAAAAGTGAATAAAAGAATTGTTTAGATTTGAATGTTTATACATAAATAACACGACTTTATATATATAAATACCAGACTTGGGTAGTATTCCGAATACAATATTCGGAATACTGTATTCAGAATACTTTTTACTTTTTAAGTATTTCAAATACTTTTTAAATAAGTATTTAAATAAAGTATTTTGAATACTTATAACGAGTATTCTGAATACATTATTTTGAATACCTTTTAAACATTAAATCATCTCTTTTTTTAAACGATTTTATTACTTCTTCGTCATATCTTGTAGATATAAGCTCTTATCAGATTTTTATTATTGATGTAAATCATAATCTATAACAATTATATAACATAAAAATGCAATAAAATAACATATATTTAGTCTACAATTTCAAATATTTTTCATGATATCTATAAATTTTATAGTATGAAAAACTAGAGGTATTTCAAAAGTATTTGGTATACAATTTGTATAAAGTATTTGAATACATATTCGGAATACTATTTTTTGTTAGTATTCGAGTATTTATTCTAAATACTTTTAAAAAGTATTTTACCCAAGTCTGATAAATACTGTAATATAAATTGTATATTTGTAATATATATTTATATTACTCTTATATTTAAATACAATTGTACTGCACTACTTTGCAGTTCTGACTTATGATTGCCAAATTTTCTGAACTTAACATGACAGAACACATATCATATTACGAGCATATTGTGTTCACTACCATTTAGTATATGTCATTATTTATATAGTACATTTATTTAAATATTAATAAGTTATAATAAGTAATTAATGTATATATATATTAATAATGTAGTGTAAGTGTGTAATTTTTATTATGTACAAATATACATTAAAATTAATTAATTTAATATAATTAAATATAATTTAATTAAAATTAAAAATTAAGTTATTAATTATTAATTATTATTACATTACAATAAAAAATTCATATATACTTTAAATATTATTATTTATAATATTACATTATGTAAAAATGAATTTTTAATTAGTTACAATATACACGGGTATTGAACTCGTATACACGGATATACACGGGTATACACGAATATTAAATATGCAGGCTGTAATATGCTTTTTGTCTGTGTGCCCGGGCTCTGTGTACCCATGTATCCTAATACCCGTTCACAACCACGACCACTATTACCAACTGTCATCGGGGGAGTTCCATTCTCTAAATCAAGTTTAATTAAAAGTAGAGCTTAGAAACACCATAAGCTAGAAACGGCTTAACTCATTATAATTAAAGAGTACCAAATATGAATTATAATCAAATGTAGACGTTTTAATTAATAGAAAAGTACTTTTATATTTTGAAATTTATATGGCAAACAATAAAATAACCAGAATTCAAAAAAAAAAAATAGACTTTTCACTAATAAATAATACAATCAAATAGCTATAAATACATGTATTAAAAATATATAAATAATACAATATGAAAAATTAAAGGGTACAGAAATATTTTAGGGCTAATGGTTTTACATCACCTTAAAACAGCACTATAAATAACAATACTAACTTACACTCTAACTACAAATAATAAATGTTTGTATCAAATCACCTGGTAGAATTTAATTACAATCTCAATAACATGTATTGCTTAAGAATTCATTAAAAATAACGTATCGGAATTCTGCTAAAGGGAAGTTATATAATTTAATTATATTATGGTCTGAATTTAAATCATGCACGATATTCATTAGTCATTGCCATAATAATTATAGGTTATGACTATCAAACACATTCTGTCTTTGCACAGTGTCTCATATGTATTTCGAATTTATTAAAGAGATAATTAAAAACTGTTCTAGTGAATAGTTTACAACAAATAATCAAAGTAAAATTTTCGATATTAATACATTAAAATAGATAATGTAAATACATTTTTGTTAACTTTTTATTATCAATGAATACATAATACATTTTTACTTATAATGTAGAATAAAAATAAAACTTTTTTTAACCGAAATAACGTATTATTAAAAAAATATGATTCACGATGAAAAACAATTATCTGTATATTAAGTAAGTGAAATATTACAAAAATATCTTAATAATAAAATATTTCTTATAATAGTGTTCATTGTTAAAATAATTTATAGATAATTACATAGGTACTTAATATATCTTAAGAATATTTTCCACAGATATTTTTTTATTTTTTCCACTTAACGGAACACGCAGTGGAGAAGATATCAAAAATATCAAATAGCTATTTTGAAATTTGAGCTTCAAATACAAAAAACGCATGGATGCGAATTTCGAATATGTATATATACATATATCTGACCATTTAATTATTTCTTAATTTAAATATTTGTTCGAATCCTTAAGTTTGATATTCTTTTAATTTTGTACTGTCCACTGAACGCTGTATAACATAATATTTCGTTTGGCAAAAATTGGATCCGATTTTCTTTAATCCGTGGTAATTGAATGTAAATCTCGTCATACAAAATTAATTCACTTAAGATATGCCTTAAGTAGGTGGCATTGGATTAACCATTGATTTCAGACTAAGTCTAAATAATTGGAAGCTGCAAAACACCGTACTTTAGGACAAGTGACCTAAAGACAAGTCAACTAAGAATATCATACGAGATACATGCTTTATACGTGAAAATGAATCAAGGAAGATAAATGGCTGAAACCACATGGTCAAAGACGACTGAAGTCAAAACATCAAAACGATTATGATTTAAACATCGGAAATATCGATACCATGGGAGACGAAAGTCCTACTCAGCATTGCACTACAAGTGGCGACGTTTGGCTAAGTACCTTGTCGATTCCTAAATCCACACGCTTGAGATAAAGTACAGAGCAAAACCGCACATTTTTGGTAAGTTAAATCCACACACATTTAGTAGGTGTTAAAACCGCACACTTGTGATTGAAATCCCGATTATTATTTGTTAAAGTGAAAAATGATACAGAAAGTCACTTTCGTTTTAACATTACATAGGTATTCTTGGCACCAACTAATAACGAGTGGCGATTAAAGACTTTAAACGTGTCAACATAATTATTAGCATAATTATTGTATTGTAGCTTATCCGTCATTTAACACTAAAATTAGTGTGCGCTTTTAACCCACTATTTTATAAGCGCTATTTTGTTATATTGTGTCGTTTTAGCCAAGCGATCTCTTTGGGGTTGAAATCAAAAGTGTGCGGTTTTCGAATACAGCAATTTGAACAAGTTTTCATATTATATACAATTGAATTATATTCTTGACGTCTTTAATAAATTTAAACGTTTATTTTTTTATAAATATATTTGCTTTATTTAATAGTTTTTTTTTTAAATTTATTACACAATAAGAAAAATAGAACATTGAAAAATAAGGAAAACAATAATAATTATTAATAACAGACAGATACGGTGGATTTTAATGGTCTGCAATTGGAAATATTACGACAAGATATAAATTTGGTTTATTAGGTATTCAAGTCACGACACCACTACTTTTAAATATATAGTTAACCCACTCTTACCTATTAAACAAAAATCTAGCACCATCACAAAAATGATTTAACAAATTAGATATCCTGGTTTCTTAAGTTTAAAATATTACCTGACGTTGGTCAATTATTGGTGTTCAATAATTGAAATGTTCACCACATATATAGACAAAGACATTATACGTACATTCAACGTTTATATTTAAATTTTACTGGAGTTAATTACTAGCATACATCTCGAAATACATAGTTAGCTGTAGACAGTTTTTTAATATTTCTACTACTAATTCAGATTTAGATCGATTACTTGAAAAATAATTTTTTTCTATTTAGAGCGTGTTTTATTATTATAATATTAATGTATTCACGTAAATGAAAAATTAAGGCGATATACATAAAAGAAATACCATATAAGGAGTTTAACATTTTTGATGTTGATGGAATCCGACCGTAAAAGAAACAATCAAAATCAAAAACCTATTATTCGAACTACACTCGTATGTACGTCGTTTACGAGTTGCGTTTATGTAATGTCTGAATGACGCGTGTGTCTCGTAGATCCAAGAGTTTTGTATTGATGAAACTTATCTGATTTGTCGTTTTCACACAAACACACACATACACACACACGCACACACACACACACACACACATATATATATGCATGCACTTAAATGTATTATTTTAGTACGGTTATGCTATGTAATATAAAAGTAGTTTGTACGCGTATGTAATATATATAAATATATGTATAATAGTGGTTAGTTATTACGTTCACCTCTGCGTTGTCATCATTGTCATTATTATTGTATTTGTCTTTTATACATATCATTTCCGTTTAGATCACTTGTCATGAAAAATCATAAATTATCCACAAGAGATACTTCCAAAATTACCTTTTGTTTTTATCTCTTTCGTATGCCTGAGCACACACTTGAATTATATTACACTCCAAACATATCCATACACACTCACACACATACATGCGTGTACCTCTCGCGTATATTGCAATCATCACCGAATTTCCATTTTAAGAAGAGAAATAACATCAATAAGCGCAATAGAGTTTTGTGTTTTTGGTACAAATGATAAAATAAAAAGAAAGTAGAGAAAAACTCCAGAAATAAATAACACTACTAACATATTATGCATACACAACGTATATGTATACAGCTTCTTTTGTTTTCAAAATTATTAAACAATAAATGAATTATGTAACAATAAAATGTTTCAAAAACGTGTTTGTAACACACTTTGTTTTGTCGTCGATAATACATTTTCAATTTTCAAATTAAAAAAGAAAAAACCTATATACGAGGAATCATAGGTCATCCTGACCCCATTACGTCTTATCGATTATTTAAATAATAAATTATACATTCTTCATTGAAATTAATTTAAAGCTCATGTGAAATATTATAGTATCGTTTTTGATATATTATTAAAACGTCATCGCCGTTTCAACTTTTAACATTAAATAAATACAAATTAAATTACTGTAGTAGCGTTATCCAGTAATTTACGTAACCATAACTCATTATTCGTCACTGTGCGATGAAATATTCAGAATATGAGCATATAAAAATTTGTTTTCATAAAAACATGAAATTTTACACACGTAAAGATTTATTAATTACGAATGTAATCAATGTGCACGTATCATATATACCAGAGTGCATTTGTAAAAGTTTGTAAATATAATTAAATATAATAAAACTCTAATGCTGTAAAAATAGCATATACGAGGAAAGTTTCAAATATAACTCGCTTATTTTTAAATGCTTTCCTTCACTCATGGATCTCTCCGAACCTAAATTTTACTTTTCTTTGTCAAGATTTTAGAAGTAACAGCTGATGTCTATCTTTTCGTGGGTAAATGCAAACTGGTCTTGCGATTACCTATATTTTGTAAATTTGGTCTGAAAATTTCAGGTAATAGAAAAGGTCGATGGTTAATTCGTCCTTATAATTTGTATTCCACAATTAACAATTTTAATTTTTGTTTGTAATTTTGAAATTATGTTTCAGTATTGACTACATAATAGTAATGATGACATTACGTGGAAAACCATAGTTTGTCTTATATTATTTTAGATATTGAAAAGATAATCGAATTTAAGCTTCAGGTGAAACAAAGTGATTATGTAAAAGCCGTTAATGAAAAGCGTTTTTAAAAACTTTCAGAATAAATGATATTATAATAGAGGAAAATGATTCTTATCAGTACGATCGTATTAATGATGAATTACTTCAATGATAAAGTGTAACCACCGCGGGTAAACGTATAGCAAAAAAATCATCATCATCATTATCTAAAGGCTACGCCTTGTTGCTTTAGCCATCCTTCTCTTTTGGATGCAACAATACATATATATATATATATATATATATATATATATAGGTATATGAATATGCAAAAGTCTAATACAAATTTGTCTTGTGTGGTTAATAATGCACTTTACGCACAAACTTCAAAAGTAAATAATTTTCTGGTAGTATATATTCTCTGGCAAATTCTAAATGGTTTTCAAACATATCATATAAGATAACTATTGATTAGTTTTATAACCTGAACATATATTTTTTATTCGGGCTGAGCTTGCATATCAATCATTTTTGCCTGAAAAAAACGAGGCTGAATATACAATAGACTTTTTGAGCAGTATTTTTGTACTCTGTACAAGCTTATAATCAGCCCTTCTCGTCGCCAGATTGGTCTTTAAAAATTAATTCCACTATCGGAGAAGATCGTTATCCGAGGTATTAACGGATGATTCAAGAATGAAATGAATGATAAACGATTGAACGTCAATCATTTTTGTCGAATAACTGAAAACATGGATGTCATAATAATAATAATAAAAAAAAAACATATTTTTATCCGATTGAGCTAGATCACACTGACGTTTTGTTTTTAATGTTTAAAACTTGTGTTCAAGCTCTCCGTCATCAGCTATTTGTACTGACAACCAGGTTTCTCGGATGTTTCGTTCGTCGAATCACGCACCGTCGTTCTTTTTTTTACTGTCCTACCATCCCCACTGTACGTTTATTATCACTACGTCATATCGTTGAATCTGTACGGAACGCACTTGTGTTGTTCATGTTTAAATGAATAGTCGTGGTGGTGTTGTTCGCGGTGAGCGGTTGTATTATTCACACGCCGAGAAATTTGATCGAACCGAGATAATTGCACGAGGGGACGGAGACGAAAATAAGTGCAGAAAAAAATAAAATAAACGTCTCGTAGAGGGCATGCGCGTATGTATATTAAACGTGAACTGCGCATAGTTGAAGTTGTTTTGCGGGGATGAAAAAAAATAACTGTTACACGCTCTGCAGCCGACACTTGTGCACGCACGCACCCCCGAATCGACAGCGCGCGGTATAAGCTACGGGATAGATATCGCGGGGTAAGGACATTTTTTTCCTTCACACGCGTTCATTCACGCGTGTTAAATTTACAAAACTCAGAGCGTATCGAAAAACATAGAAGGTTCCATTCCCTACTCCCAGCACCACGGTTTAATGTACTTTTCACATACGGGGTTCGTTTTTTTCATCGGGTCGTTGTTATTTGAACGCATGTCAATCGTGTACGGACCAACGAATACACTACGTCATGTGTGTACAGAGATCAAATAATTTATCATAATATTTTTAAAACCATACATTATTTCAATAATCATAACAGCATGTATGTATAAATATATATCGCTCTAACGTGAAAATTGTATTAAAATTAATTCATCACGTTCCTCGTCTATTTTATAAGATGTCCATGATAACATATTACGCGTAGTGTACGCTGTAGGTGTACATGTATGTACGCGCGTTTCGTATGGGTTAATGAAAGTATAACGACGGATCGAAGGAGAGAAAAACCTTTTAAATAGATTAAAAATTACGTACACATTTATACCTTGTTAATAATATGTAAATATATCATGTTGCTCTTTTACAAGTTTTTTTTTTTTTTTTATAAAATATCAACCGAACCGTGGTTTCCGATATTTTCGGTCACCTTTGTTTTAAATATTTTAGATATATGATACCTGACAGGTATACGTTGTGTGCAATTATTACGTGATATATACACTCTGAGAAGTGCGTGTTTTGTGTAATGTCTCCGCCTCATGTCATGTTCTGAACGTTAACAATAGAATTTATTCAATTAAACACCAAATAAAATGTATAATGTTGATACATATTATAATATAAAGAACTGTGTTCGAATATCATATAATAATATTAATATTGTACATTTACTGTTATAATATTATATAGTATTTTATTCGTAGAGTAATAATTTTAAACTTACCATTATTTCATATAAATTTAATATTATAATACATGTTTTATTGATTTTACACGCATGTATAATATTTTAAAATATCTTAGGTGTGGAGAATAATACATAGTTTAAAAATTGAAAATATAAAACCGATTATCATCAGTAATTTATCTATACTTGTAGCGATTTTAATTAATTCAATGATTTTTTTTTTCATATCGGATTATAATATATTTAAATGGTTTTAAAAATATATTATTTTTAATAATATGGAGGACGAGATAATTTGTGGAAATGGTTGAAAAAAGGGGTTTTCGTTTATTACTAATTATAATAATTAGTTAGAATCAATATACATACATATAACATTGATAGAAAAATTTTTTTTTTTTTTTTGATTTGTTTTTAATACAAAACATTACAGTAATATAATTATGAAAAAAATAACAATATAATATATATTTACAAATTTTTAATCTTATACTACAAAACAAATTATTTTGTGATAATGTTAATTTGTATTAACAAACAAATACAATTTTTTTTTTTTATTGAAAACGTACAGTAATTGTAGTTGCATTAGTATAACTATTTGTTCATAAAAAAATTACTATGAACGTAAAAAATAATTTTACGTAAAATATTTTTTTAGCATTTATGATATTGTGTATTATGTAAAAACGAAAAATACGTTCATCTTTTGAAATGAATAACGTTTATTACAAAAAAAAAGAATAAAAAAATGTAATGAAAAAATAATATAATTACGTAGTATGATATAATTGTACGCGACGAATTGCGTATTTTAAATATAAATTAAATAATTATACTAACTCATGAGTTACGCACCGTGGCGAGCTACTAACTTTTGACAATTATAAATTCGTGATGAAAAATAATAGTAAAAAAGTAAACGAAAACACTGAAATAAACTTGAATTTTTATTTTGTGGCCGTTGAAATCGAAAATATTTGTGAGACTTATATAAATCTCACTTGAATCAATGATGCCCAACTAATAAATTAAGTATACAGTGGTTTCACATCTTAAATATGGGTGGACGGTGATCTTATATTTTATATTTTAGATTTTGACCCATCAAAATGTTTCGAGTTCTGCGCCGCTGAGTTAAATATAATATATGGTTGTATAAGGAATACATATGCACGTCTTCTTCAGTTATTCGTATTATCCACGAACGATATTGTATGCATATTTCGACGTTATTCTTTTGAACGTATACACGAGCCGAACACCTAAATTGGAGTGTCACCGTGCAATACACAGATGGTACTTGTCCTCGTATGATAGCGCACGTAAACGAATATTATTTATTATATATATATTATCATTATTATTATTATATTAAAATGTGGTTATTATACATATTATATATATATATATATAAAGGAACTGCATTGAAGCCGACGGATTAAGCGCTTCGGAATGTATATGTTAAGAGGTAGGCATCGTATGAGTGTAAATTTCGCTAGCGGCGTCGTTTGACGGATTTACCTAATATTATTATAATACATGAAGGGGTTTGTCGTATTTAATTATTTTCCAACATAATTCTGTTCATCACCTCTACCACATGGGATTCTTGCGTTTCTAATTTTCTACTGCGATAACTTGTGCGTGCGTGATTTGCAACGGAAACCGAGTTTTCGAGTTTGTCCATCGTCGAATATAATTGCACCACTTACAGATCGCGGCACAAAAGAAAAACGATTAAGAACTTTCGTTTCTTTTTGATTTTAGGTTTTCAGTCAAATACGGATATATATATATTTATAGTTTATAAGTTTTTCTACGTCGATGTGAGTTTTATTTTATTTTTCCATTGTACATATATGTGCTTTGCTCGTTTTGTATATGCACTACAGGAGTGCTTCAAAAGTTTTGTGCGTTGCCATTGCGGCTATCTATCTGTACATATACCACGCCAATAATGAAAATTCAATACGGACCCGGTATTCCGTGCGATTGTTAATTCTACGGGATTTTCCAACAGTATTCCGGAACAACCGGTCAGCAAGTTAACACACTCGATACAATACACAATCGATTTTAGTTTTTACGTAATCCAAGTGGCATTAATATGATTTTAGCAGGTAATTTGAAATCGTCTATGAATATTTTTTCTTATAGAAGACGTTTGAAAGTTCACACATCAATAAAATTTGAATAGTCTTATTTCGGGTTGGAGTTGTAAGAGTTTTTTATTTGTGTTTTTACCATAGTAATGTTATTTAACGAGTTTGGAAAAATGCGGAGAACTTTTAAATTTTGTAGTGTTCTTTTAACTCGTTTTTGTTGAAAATGTCATTTACTAGACCGGTATTTTACTGTATTACATGATAGAACTATTATATTTAATCACGTATACGTTTTATATATAAACTTAGTATTATGCAATTGTTTAA
This sequence comes from Sipha maydis, assembly GCA_034509805.1. Taxonomy (NCBI): domain Eukaryota; kingdom Metazoa; phylum Arthropoda; class Insecta; order Hemiptera; family Aphididae; genus Sipha; species Sipha maydis. The sequence continues at coordinate 37,670 of JASXSY010002678.1, forward strand.
GAAAATTTCATCCGTATGCTGCTGTTATTTGTAAACATATTTTTGAAATTTATATTGAGGCCTATGTTCTCGGAAACTACTGAACCGATCGTTATGATTTTATTTTTAAATTGAAGAGCTCATTCGGAAAAGAATATATGCAAATGTTTCCATTTATACTGCAATTTATACCAAGATTTCGGAATTTTAAGATTCGAAAAATTGTTTGAATTTTATATTCTCACGTCATGCACTTGTGCTAATTCAATACACTTCTAAAATATTTTTCGATGTAAGAACATTTATAGTACGGAGCATTTTGAATTTTTTTTAAAAAAAAAAAAAATCTTTGCTCGCCGAATATAATATTTGGAAAGTGACAGTTTATATAATACGTTATATATGATTTCAAATAAATAATATAAACAATATACGATGGTATCACACACCCACCATGCTGCAGTGGATAAGTACCCTACACCCGCCGACCGTTTCACAATCTGTCCAGATTTTATCATAATATTTTGCTTTTGATTTAATCCGAATTCCCGATATCATAGCTTTGTGTTAAAGTTCAGGGGTGGATCCACGGTTAGAGAACTGTAGGTCAAGCTATTTATTAGGGTTGAAATTGGATTATAAATGTATATATATATATATATTATAGCAAAAATATACAATAAGATCATATAATAAGTGTTTTTAAGTTTATTTATAATTATCATTGAAAACATTAACATTTATTTTATTTAATGGAGTCTAACATGGGGTCCACTATAAAGATTTTTTACTGTTCTATATAATTAAACCAGGTCGTTTGAGTTAGTTAACTGTGACATTTGCCAAGACTAATATTAATTACAACCTATAATGGATATATTTAAAAAAATAAATAAGTAGTCTTCAAGAAGCCAACTTTGTCAAAAAATAACTATTAAATACTGTCATTAACTATGAGTCAGCTAACCTCTTGAACCCTTTCCCCTAGATCTGCTCCTGACAATATCAGAATAATTTATCGCATATAATACGTACAGTATGTCTTCATGCGTATAATTGATGAACAAACGTCGTGCACTTTTTCGTTGCCGCGAACATTACGGGTGTTTCGTCTGCGCATGATCATGATATATCTCCTACTCAACCCATGCGTATAATGTACACGCATCAATATTATTAAGATTCACTTTTAGCGCTAGAACAACGTTCCGTTGTTCGATGGGTTTTCGAAAAATTTCTACGGCTGACCTTTTAACGAGGTGTCACCGTTAATATTTGTTTGAAAAGTAACTTTAGTAAATGTTCATATTTATTAGGTTGTCTGTGTCCGCTCTCGCCGATTCAATTACATTCAAATAATTTTTCGAAAAACTATGTCATACGTTGAATATTAATCGAATCATAAATCGTGCGCGTGTAAGTATACTGTAATAAGCTTTTCGGCGACAGCAGAAGTCCGAGCCGCGCAATCGCTCGTGATTATCACCATTACGCCCTCCACGTAGTAGCTTTTATTATCAATACTTATTTAGAATGCTTGCATTGAATATCGTTTTAATATTAATTGAACTAACGATTTATTAGTTTGCTGAATACGATTATTTTGTATGCATATATATTTTATGTGAGTTTAAAAAGTGTAAGCTACCAGGTCCGTACAATATTATAAGAAACGTAGTCCGTAAGGTGAACTGTCTAATTATTAAACACCCTCCAGTAATTGAACAATTTCAACAAATGTTTTAAAATTAAGAAAAATAGATATCTAATATTTTAAGTAAATGTTGTTTCAATATTAAACATAATGATAAACTGCTGTGGTAAATGCTACTGTTGCGTGCCGGTATGTATAACATTATGTATGCCCGTAACACTACCACAGTTTGTTAATTAAGTTACTTTATACTCATATGTGAGATCAATCAATAGGATTCCATTAATTTTTAATTTTTTTTTAATCTTTCCAATTGGTTTAAAATTTATCTGGTTTTAAATAGTTTTCAAAATTATAAATATAATAATAAAACAGATGGACAAATATTTGGATCGTAAAAATATAGTATTAAAAACCAATTCACAAAAATTTTTAAAAAACCGAATTCTAAATCGATCAATCAATGGTTTGTTTGACCTACCTGTTGCATAAAAAATAAAAATCGAAACCTTTTACTGTTAGGAAAATCATTTGATGTATACATTTAATATATACTTATAGTGTACTGTACGTATAGTATACTGTACGTACGTAGACAGTGGCGTACCTGTGAAACATTTTTTTGGGGGGGGGGGCATAAATTAATTTGCACAATTTTTTATGGTTATAATATAAGTAATCTGAAACTTTATTATAAAATATAAATTATTGTTAAATACTTAAAACATGAATCATATAACAAAATCTAAATTTCTTTTTTTACTGCCAGTAATATAAATCAATAACTTCGTCAACTTCGATTGTTCTGTGTATATGAATATTAAGCAAAGCTAACCCAACCAAGCGTTCTTCGCCCATGTTTGACTTTAACCAAGTTTTTAATCTAAATTTAAAAGTACAAAGCAATATAAATTAAAATAAAATATAAGCATGCATGATGCAAAAGCATATAACTAACTAACCTTTTTAATGTTGAGAAACTACGCTCAGCAGAAGCTACAGAAACAGGCAAACAAGCAATAATATGTAGTATTTTTTTAATATTTGGGTATAATATTTTATTACACTGGTCCATAGATGTTAATGCATCAGTAAGAACAACTCCATCTATACATTAAAATAACTCAATTTTATTTCAATAATTTTTTTTTATTATTTATATATTTATTATTTTTATTATTTTTATTATAATCAGTGAAAATATTTATTATTTACATTATTTAAGCTGGACAATGAATTTTCATTATGGCATTAAAAAAATTCTCGGGGGGAGGGGCAAATGCCCCTGTTGCCCCCCCACATGTACGCCACTTTACGTAGACGAAAAAGGAAAAAAATTCACACACCGTAAACACCGCTTTTTCTTTTGGCTTTATGTGAATTAAAATCACAGCACACAGTCAATCGTTGAAAAAAAAACCTGTGTTAGAGTTTCTTTACGGAAAGTTATCGTACTTTATGTGATATAAAAATAATGTAATATATAGTTTTTACCTTGCTATTGATGTACCAATATTATACATGAACATGTGCGCGTGTGTGCGTATTTACACGTCATGCCATTGGAAGCAGTTTTGTCATCGAATCGGAATTATTTGTAATTAATTATTATTACGGTTGACCCGGTTTAGCAAATTTTTTATTCATTTAAGACGATTCAGTGATAATGATTCGTAACACAAAAGAACCACGTCATCGTCAGTCAGTTGGTGGTGTATTATTATTTCGTCAACGCACATAGTTGCCTTTTTTTTTTATTATAATTTTGTATGAATAGTAATAAGCGCGTAAGAGTTTCTTGCTCTACTATATATATATATATATATATATATATATATATATATATATATAATAGCAGGACACGAAGAGTAGTGTGTATAAAAAGAGGTCATAGTGGAAATTCGATTTCTACTTTATGAAAGCCATGTCGGCAGCGGTAGGGATGTCGAGGATTTAGTGTGTATAAGAAGTTTTTGGACTGGAGCCCGACACAGAGGAGACTCTTTCTCCCCTCGGCCTCTTCCATTGCTATAAGTACATATATATTTGCTATGATACATGATACACGTCGCCAATGATACCACTCTCTACGGATATCACAGCTGCCGCCGTATTTATACACACAAATCAAACAGGTTTATTTATTCAAGAGATAAGAGCGGCAAGAGAGAGAGAAAGAGGAAGAGAGAGATTGAAAGAGAGAGAGATCGAAAGAGACTGTATTAAAATCATTTAATAGAACTCCGAAAATCGCGTGAACTTTTTTCTTCTTAATTTACACTAATCACCGTAATTGAATTTTTTAACAAAATTATAAAACATTTATAAAATTTAACGCAATTCTAAAATTGGAAAATAGTTTTTAATTTTCTACGTTTACGATTTATTGAAAATATAATTAATCAAAAGTCGTACTTTTTGTATTATTTTTATTATTATTATTATTATTACTTGTTTTTTTGGTGAACTTTTTTGTGTTATGTTAAGTATTCATATTAGAAATTTAATTTTTCGAATCAGATAACAATGATTAGTATTATTGTACGTACATGAGGTGCTTTCTGACGATTTCGCATATGAATATATACGTTTATATATATATATATATATATTTATATATGCATGTATTATAAAATTATACATAGTACTTATTTGCAGTACTCGTGTTTAACGGTTTGGAAAATTGCGTGTAGAATGAAGGCTCTTTGAATAATTTCATTATTTTTCACGGGCTATATGTAATAAATACATAAAACCTAGACCACGTTTTCGGCTTATGGCTATTATATTTTTTATTCGTAATTTTTATTTTTATTATAATTTACTCCAGAGAATTATAATAATGGATAGTATAAAAACTTTAAATCCATACACTTCCGGAGATTTATCGTATTACATTTTAAAAAATCTGATACGATATTTTTAAAAGTTCGATCATTTTCGTGTTCAAAATATATTTTTAAAATGTATTGTTTTTCCTTGTCGTAAATTTACTCAAATACTTGGAATATCGTGACTTGAATACACTACGGTTAGAAGTTAACTGTATTTAAATCACGTTTATGGTATTAATATAATACACGCATTATAATATATAATAATTTATGTGTGTATTGGATGTGTATCGCAAAGCGACCACCTGACAAAGAGTCAAAGACAAGTTGACGACCGATCTACCGATCTCCCATGCGGAGATATAGTCGTATCACGACTTGGCAATTTAGATGGTAAAACATCAAAAACCGCAGATAGACAAAAGGAATTATTTTGGACGTATGAAATAAGTATAGACTTCCATCAGTAATGGACCACTTCACGTATTAGACATTGAATGGTCACGGCGACTAAGTCTGAAGAAAAAAACGACGGATGTAACATTGTTTTGCCGATTAATTGTTAGAGAAAAAAATTCCAAAGATTTATGAACGTGATGGTTCTACGTGAGTGCATGGGTTCATAGTGCGTGATATCTCACTTTGAGTTGATTTATTTCACTGAGAATTATTATTATTTTTATTTAAAATTCATCCGTGGGTATGAGTGATAGACTTAAGTGTTTACGACGTTACGTTTGACCCGAATGGAGTACACTGCAGTGTTTGATTTTAAATGTGGAAAAACAACGGTCAAGCAATGTACGACTTCGAATTTTTGACTCAAATTCGCGTTACTTTACCTAAAATTTCCCGATAATCGATGCATTATCATACTATGCAAATACCGAAATAATTCTGTCGCTAGAGATCATAGACTCAAAATACGTTCATCAATCCATGTGGAAACTATCGAATTATTTGAAGTTTGCTCATAAGCACATTTTAAGTGAAGCATGTATTTTCTTTCGTTATGGTCGAATGCTAACAGCTCTTGCGAAGTAGGGTTCAGGACTACAGAAGACAAATTATATTAATATTAAATGAATAACCCGGCTTCGTCCGTGTGCATATTTTTGTGTTACGCATAATTATATTTTATCAGATTTTATATTACAGATTACTTTTAAATTTCTTGACCTTGGATTGCTTGTATATTGTAACAACCAAAAATTGGCTAAAAATTAGTGTTTTTTAGTATCTCAAAGAAAAAATTGTAAAATACAACTTAGTTAAACAAATTTTTTTGAATCGCAATAAATTTTCTTATAATTGTTTTTCTTATTATTATTAGCACTATTATTTTTATTACTATAATTGTTTTTATTTTCCATTAGATCACTTTGTTTTATTAAAAATAGCTGTTTCCAGAAAGTCTTTTAAAATTAATTAAGTTTTAAAATGTCGGTGTAACATTATTATTATATACGTATAAAAAAACACCAATATTTGTACTGATATATTTTATAATTCTTAATAAATCTTAATGAACTGTCTTTTGGAGCTAAAATAATTAGATTCCTGGCAGAACTAACTCTACAACATACGACAAAGAACTGTCTACGTGAAAAACATTCTTCTTTTAAGTTAATCGTGCTCAATGATTGTTTTTAAGACTTATTTATTATCATAGAAAAGTATAGTTCGAAAGGTAACTGTATTTTATTTATTTATTTTTATTAATAACTGCCTCAGTAGCTGAGGCCATTGGTTTTATAAAGAGACTTAACAAGGTTTTTTTTTTTTAATAATAATACATTTAGGATAAAATATACGAGTACAATAGAAGTTTTTTCTACATATTATTTAGTTACTATTTTAATTTTTTTCTCTGGTAATTATATTCTTTTAAAGTCAAAGGGATAATCAGTTAGGATTAACATTATTCTTGGAATGAAAATTATATCTGCTTGAGCACACCCAGTGATAATAATGGCATTATTGTACAGAACTTTAGTTACCTATCTTGTTCCATTACATATTTAGATGGGTTAAGATTTTTTAATAACATTTTAGTTACACAAAGTTTAAGAATAAGTTTATGTGATAGAACTCCAGAAGGATTCAGAGTATTAGGAAAGTCTAAAGGGTAATGGGCAGCGTCACCCGTTTAAAATATTGAATCAAAAGCTCTATATTCAATAGCTTTTTCTTTAAATGTCTTTAATAGAATTTCATTGATTTCGACTGCCTTGTCGTTCTTTGGATATTGCTCGCTTGCACAAACATTTGATAGAATTTTCCTTGATGTTAATTATATCAGGGTATATTCTATAAATTAGATTAATAAAGAGCTAACCAATTATACCCAAATTTGAACAAATAGCAACTGACTATATTTCATTTTCATAGCTTCAACGGATCCGAACAGGTGACGATGAATCAGTCAATCTGTCAGGACAGGTTATTTTATGTATAGAGAAGACGTAAAGTGTAGGTATAGTACTTCCACTAGCAGTAAACCACTTCACGTCACAGATAATGACCAGTTACGGTGGTTCCAGTGATAAACTACACGATTTAAAGCTTTTGGAATTACTCATTTACGTATGCGAAAAGGGCAATGAGATAGTACAATACATATTATGTGGTATTATTTCCCAAGGATAGATATTTTTCGACCAGAATTACGTACCATAACGGTGTCATTGGATGAGCTATAGTCGCCTCGGGATAGTGACTATCTTATGTATAAAATAACTTATGATACCTTGAGAAGGTTTATTAATCAGGCCCTGAGAGCGTGAACAGATTTGTAGCGTAAATTTCTAGTCATCAGGCTATTGCAGTTTCATAGTTCAAGTCTTCAAAGGTATCCATGCCTATGGTCTATGAAGGTACGGAGAACTACAAACGTACTAGATAAAATTAAAAATCCAATAATCCTTGCTGCTAAAGGATAAGAAATTTGACAGCATCTAGTCTTTGGACTAACCAGTGATCATAGACTAAATAGTAAGAACTAGAAGCTGCGAAACACCGTATTTTAGGACAAACGTCCTAAAGACAAGTCGACTAAGAATATCACATGAGATACATAACTTTTACATGCAATTGAATTAAAGTAGAAAAATGGCTGAAATCACATGATCAAAGACGGCTGAAGTCAAAACATCAAAACGATTATGTTACGATTTAAACGTTGGAAATATTGGAACCATGGGAGACGGAAGTTTAACTCAGCGTTGCACTACAAGTGGTGACGCTTGGCAGAGTATTTCATCGGTTCCTAAATCCGCACGTTTGAGATAAAGTACAGAGCAAAACCGCACACTTTTGGTAAGTTATAACCGCACACATTTAGTAGGTGTTGAAACCGCACAGTTTTTAAAATTGTTGTATCTGAAAACCGCACACTTATGAATGAAATTCGGATTATAATTTATTAAAATGAAAGAGAATGCAAAAAGTCAATAACGTTTTAACATAACATAGGTATTCATTACATCAACTACTAACGAGTTGCGATTAATGACTTAAAACGTGTTAACATGATTATTGTATAATAGCTTATCACATTTTATCCGTCATTTAACACTAAAATTATTGCGCGCTTTTAACTCACTAAAAATATACGGTATTTTGTTATACAATAACCGTTAAATTGTGCAGTTTTTGCGTATAAACCATTTTGGGGTTGAAATTAAAAGTGTGCAGTTTTTAAATGCAGTCAAGTACCTAAAAGTCTATGGGTTTACGTTTTGTGGTAGCTCTTTTGGAAGCAAATAAGATGGTTAAGGACAAATGATACCTCAGGCGAAAGTCTTTATTTGATGATTTCGGCATGATGCACGTTTGTGGGATTATACTATTCTCGTGAATATTGTATGATGTAGAAAATAGTAATAGGCATATCCGAATTTCATGGATTATTCGGATTATTCAATTCAATGTTGATATACATGTCGTATACGCCACGCAAAAGCTTGACGTATAACAACACTAAAACAAAGTATTTGTCTGTTGTTGGACACTCTAACCATCAAACAAGCACGTAAAGAAAAACCTAATAATTGGCCCGGACGACTAACTTATTAAGTGACAAAGAAGACGATATTCAGATTTCATGCCCATCCCTACTAGGAAATGTCATGCAATTGAATCAAGGAAGATAAATGGCTTAAATCACATGGTGAAAGACTGCTGAAGTCAAAACATCAAAACGATTATGTCACGATTTAAACATCGGAAATATCGGTACCATGGGAGACGGAAGTCCTACTCAGTGTTACACTTCAAGTAGAGACGCTTAACAGAGTACGTCAATGATTCATAAATCCACATGCTTGAGATAAAGTACAGTGCAAAACCGCACACATTTAGTAGGTGTTAAAACCGCACAGTTTTTAAAATTGTTGTATCTGAAAACCGCACACTTATGAATGAAATTCGGATTATAATTTATTAAAATGAAAAAGAATGCAAAAAGTCAATAAAGTTTTAACATAACATAGGTATTCATGACACCAACTACTAACGAGTTGCGATTAATGACTTAAAACGTGTTAACATGATTATTGTATAATAGCTTATCACATTTTATCCGTCATTTAACACTAAAATTATTGCGCGCTTTTAACTCACTAAAAATATACGGTATTTTGTTATACAATAACCGTTAAATTGTGCAGTTTTTGCGTATAAACCATTTTGGGGTTGAAATTAAAAGTGTGCAGTTTTTAAATGCAGTCAAGTACCTAAAAGTCTATGGGTTTACGTTTTGTGGTAGCTCTTTTGGAAGCAAATAAGATGGTTAAGGACAAATGATACCACAGGCGAAAGTCTTTATTTGATGATTTCGGCGTGATGCACGTTTGTGGGATTATACAATTCTCGTGAATTCTCGTATTGTATGATGTAGAAAATAGTGATAGACATATCTGGATTTCATGGATTATTCGGATTATTCAATTTAATGTTGTTATACAATTAGTCATTTTTATATTTAAATTAATTTAATTCTACTACATAATTTTCGAATATAAATATGTGATGCACGTTTGTGAGATGTACAGTTCTTCTGAACGTTGTATGATGTAGGTAATGTCGTTTTTCTCGTAGGAAATTTAATGTATTTCTGGAATAAAATATGTTTCTAACTCTTGACAGTTCGTATCCTGAGATGGGTATAATTTGAATAAAAAAAACTATTCAATAAATTATTTGAATTAAAAATTGTTTGTTGTTCATTCCTTAACGTTTTATTCTATTTTTTGTTGTTACTCATTATTCCGCATAATCGTGTTTGTCTCAAATGATACGTACTCGTAGATAATTTGAAATTTCAACTTAATTGAAAGTTGAAATCGGTGTGTTTTATATTTATAATGTTTTATCTACTGTAAAAAATGTCATAAAAAAGGTCATTCATTATTTTGTTATGGATATAAATCTATTAAAGTCGAAAATTCACCATTATTTCAAAATAACATAGTTGATATTTTGCGATTCAGATGTTTTTAATTAGGATTTAAATGTACCTTATTTTTTTGTATGTAATTAAAACAGCTGTATATAATAATAAATTGGCATATTAACATATTGATAACGGTCGAAAGTATTTTTAGTAAACGAAAAATGTGTACAACTACCAAGCAATATAGTTCCACAAAGTATAATACAGACGACGTTTGTTTTTGAACGCGTTTATTTTTTTAAACTTTGACGTCGTTGACAGACATATGATAATATTAAATGCTCTTTCTACGTTTTATTTACACTTCAGTAGTTTTGAAACGCGTAAAACTTTATATATTTTAAGATTTCTTATCGTCCGAACGGACACTAAACTGAGTCTGTTATACCAAAAGGCTTCAAATTCTTAAACAATGTACAATATAACTGCTATATTTAAACACAAATGTGTTTAAGAGCAATAAAATCTTTTGAATCATTTTAGGCGAGGTATATTTTTTCATATTTTTGTCGTACTACGTCAATTGCATACGCGTGTACTATTCGAACCATTGCAATATGTATTAACATTATTATTAAAAATGTGTAATAACGTCAGCGTACATGTATTGCATGGGCTGATTGTGTCATATTGTTGCTATTGCTACACTGTTTGTATATACATCTGTATGATTTGTATCCCAAGTCACGTTTCATGTTGCTGTATGCATTATTGTTTTTAGATTATATCCAATTTCCCACCCCTCGTGTGTGTGCACAGACGCATGCGCTCTACGACTATATTATAATATTCGTCTTTCAGACTTTGTACACCAAAACCACATTATTATCTTTGAACTGTTCAACATGTTTTCCGACGACGACGTATACTTGTATCATGGGTGTTCTCACGGGGGGGGGATAGATGCCCCCTAGGTTCTTTGTTTTCTTACTTATTAGTAATACACGTTTCATCTATTTTTGATATGTGTTTTCAATATTGACTAGTTATTATTTTTATTTTTTTTTTTGCTTAGGGCTTATTTTATAACCATTTTTTTCAGCCCTCTCCATTGAAATATTCTGAGAACGCATTCTGACTTGTACGTATGCGTTTTCTCGTTTGACGTGGTGAATGAAAAACTAAATGGATATTGTTGTTAATGATGTATATCATATCTCTTCTGGAAGATTCGGTTGATGTATATCAGGTACTTACGAATAAAATATATAAAGTATTATAACACTTAATAGATTAACGATAAAAAAACGATTCAATGTTAATTAATGCAGGGCCGTGAAGTTAGCATTACATTATTAATTAAACTCTTCAAAAACCTTGCAACAATGATTAGATAGACTTGTTGGACATTCTTGGAAACTTGTTGGAATTTGTTGGACCCAAAATTTTGAACTATCCCATGATAAATACAAACAACTCTCTATGTGTATCAATTTCTTTTTTTTATAATTTAATTATGATACCTATGGCTTAATCTATATTATTAAATATAGATGAAAGCTAATAAAAGGTAAAGCTATAACTATAGCTATAGCAATTATAATTGTCTTAGTTTTACATTTTATAATATTGGTCAATTCTCTCTGATATTAAATATTATTAATTATATTGTTATAAACATATAATGATAATCCACTGCTGTAGTTAGTATGCAATCTTATTTATCAAAGTAAAACAATGAAATAAAAAATATTAGTTAAATTATCTTTAGTTAATACTTTAAACTTTCTCGATTTTTTCTCAAATAGTTTATTGCAGAAGTAAAATTACCAGTACATAATATAAAAATCTCTTAGTAATAATAATAATCGCCAACTAAAATATTTTGACGTATGACAGACAGTCCTGAAATGGCTAAAAAATGTAAATAAAATTTTTAAAATAAAAAATAATGTGTGTTCCAACAAATTCGAATAAATGTCCAAAAATGTCAAACAAGTCTGTCTAATCATTGTTGGAAGGTTTTTGAAGAGTTTAATTAAAAATGTAATGCTAGGTGTGAAGTTGGCAGTACAAAATGTATCATGGGATAATTTAAAATTGGGGTCCAATAAATTTCAACAAGTTTCCAACAATGTCCAACAAGTTTATCTTATCATTGTTTGGAGGTTTTTGAAGAGTTTAATTAAAAATCTAATGCTAGGTGTGAATTTGGCAGTACAAAATGTATCATGGGATAATTTTAAATTGGGGGTCCAACAAATTCCAACAATGTCCAACAAGTTTACCTAATCATTGTTGGAAGGTTTTTGAAAAGTTCTGCTAATATTGTAATGCTAACTTCACGGCCCTAACTAATGCACCCTAATGTAGAAAATCGCTCACAGAGTTTTAGCAGTTTTGAAACTCGATATTTTACCGGACGTCGAACATGGATTTGGTTCACTTCGGTATAATATAGCAGTACCTATATAATATTTATTGTTTTAAATTCAAATTCAACGAAAATGTGTTACATTATTACACAGATCGCAAAACGAAATCCAATTCACCTTAAGTAATATTTCGTGTTCTTGTAGAACTTGTTGAACACGGTAAATGTTCTTGTTGAAATTTTGGAACTTTTGAAACACTTAAGCTTAGAAACAATATGTAATTTACTTTAAGCTTAATGTTTAAGTTCTGAATAAATATTAATATGTAAGAAGAAAAAACCATAAAAAAATTTAAATGCGTGTATAAAGTACAATAATGGACATTCGATTTATAAAGTCACATCTACATAAGTGTAACAAAATGACAAACATACATTTCTGAACAGGATTCGTGGGTAAAAAATTGACCAAATTGATATATTTTAAGGAACAAGCTGGTGATTCGCTTGCTGTCGATATTTCTACGTAATAACACAGGATGTTACGCGAACATGTTATAACGTATGCTGACACAGTAAAATATTTTGTATGGGGGGGGGGGTTTCTAAATTTAGATTTCACAGAAGAGAAGAAAATTTTAAGGATCATAAATGATTTACTTCGAATATAGAGAAAGAGAACATTAATTTATATTAATACTATTATAGTGTGATATGTAATTTTTATAATATTATAAAATAACTTGTTTTAAAAAAAAAAAAAAATGTTAAGCCCCTCTACAGGAAATTTGAAAATACGCCGCTTAATAGAAACACTTATGAAGATTATTATAAACACATACAAATAATACATTATTAGTTATTTTAATTCTATAGTTACTATTTATTATTTTGCGGAAAACACGTGAACGTATGTAAATATATTTTGGTTGTTCGGTGAACAATAGTTCGTCTTTTAACAGTTCGTCATCAAATATTTAATCGAACATTTCACCAATTTGGTGTACTAGTGTGGAGGCTGCTTTAGGAGTATATTGAACTATAAATTTATACGCTTCATGAATTTAACTTAAATCTATATTTTTCATACAACTCAATGATTTATTTATTAATTTTCCATAACTTTCTAAAATTTTTTGTAGACATTAAAAATTATTTCTTTAAAGTACTTCAATATTAAATTTACAACTAAAAGAGACTATAATGTATGGAACTTTTCAGAGTATACATTTCCCCGTTAAAATGTTTAGCAATTTCATCATAAAATCAATAGTTTGAAAACCTAAACTTTGTTAGTTTTTTTTTTTTTTTTGTATCGCGTGTAATATGATTAATTGTATTGATTTTAAGTTGTAACAAGAAAATGGTAATAATAATTGAACAGGATACTGGTTTGGACGATTTTTAACAAAATAGCGCTAAATCTACTTTTTTAATCTATTTATTTTATTCAACACAGTCCTTTCGGTGGGTTATTTTTTTTATATTGAAAAATTATTAATAAGTGTTGTGACAGAGGGTAAAATTTTTTTTATTATAATTTGATTTACTGATGAACATGTAAAAACCTTATTGGCAATGATTTTGACCAGCCGAGCTCTATACTTCTTGCTGAATGAATAGACTAATATTATACATTAAATCGCTTATTTGGTCCGTAAACTATACATTTTGGCGTTTATAAAAAGGCGCAACCTATTCACATTTCATGTATGTTATTATTATTACTATTATTTTCTACAATACAGCGAACGTACACGTGAATATACCAGTAAATGTACTATCGACAACGCAAAAGATTAGGCCAAAATCAGTTATAAAGGTTGCAGGACTACTATTTACTTACGAAAGGTTAACGGTATTTTTTCTTTCGTGCAATAACGCCGGTCGCATGTAAAGGTCAATTGTTTTGCGTAACAACCGAACCCCTTGCTAAGTGGTGAAAAAGACAACATTGACCGAGATGAATTCACGTATTGTTTAACGTTCGCAATTCAAAAACAACAAAAGCAACGATAAAACGTTAGACACAAATCTGTTGCGTTTTAAAACAACTTGACAGTGATGAAGGTGAATAAAGTCTTTTGATTTTTATTTCCTCTTTCGGTAATTCGTTAAAACTAAAATACCATAATTCGTTTAAAACATTATCAAGCAATTATTATAATAATATTTCTTCGAAATAATTTGTTATACTCATTTATACATATTTATACATATTATAATCAATATAATTTATTATAATTAAATCTTCTGACAAATATATGAAAATAAATTAGTACGTGTTTGGAATTTCGATTACACGATTAATATATATCCATATTTTTTAACTCAAATTACAACAAATTTTGTAGAATAGATGTATAATTCATTTAAAACAATCTTAAAAGTAGTACAACGTTTCGGAATATGGTCATTCGATCTTCCACGAATGAATGTATTCGAAATGTATACATTTTGAACGAACGCAAATTTATCAGACAACCTATTTATATTTGAACGAACATAATTGTACGTAAAGATTATTTAGAATCTCCTAAATTACTGTTAAAAAATCCCTATGAAATGTTATTGCTAAATTACGGGGCTCATTATATTGATATTTGTTCGCCTGTGTCGGTTAGCTTAACGTGACTCACGTATTTTTTTCCTCAGGACGATTTTTTTCGTACAACGGTTGGTAAATAAATCAATAGTTTCTGTTAACGTCGTCACCGTCATCGGTCATATCATATCAAGAATCCCTCGATATTACATGTTCCTTTGTATTGCATAGGTATTGTATTTTATATTCTGAACGGAAAGAGTGATATGTATAGTTATTGATTTTACAATATGCCAAAGCTAGTTTGTATTTTTTGAGAATTATTTTAAGCAATTTTTCAACATTTGTATAGACGTATGTATAATAAAATAATATGAATTAACACTTAAATTGGAAACATAATGATCATTGAAATATAATATTAACTACATGATACAAGAATGTTTATTATGATTTTGGTAAAAAAAAAACCGAACAATAACACACGCCGTACTGTTACTCACGTTTGACTATCGAATAACATAATATTCATCCGTTATTCAACTTATACAGTTATGAGTTTTCGATACTATAACGCTGTGATACACGAAATCTAATCCAGAGATTTAATAATATTGACTTTCATTATGTATTAAAATCTAAAATAACATCACTATCTATAATAATAATATTAATACGTATCCTTGCCGTATGCAGTGTTGGGATTATTTAGATAAAATGTTTTTTTATCTTTATCTTATCTAGATAATAAAAAATGAACCATTGAAAATTATTGAAAAAATTATCCAAGATAAAAAAATCTTTCATCTAGATGATTAGATAAATTATTCGTGTTCGTGAAGATATTTTTCAGTTTTCCAAAAACTTGTTAATACGAGTGCTAGACGGTAGACATATTTGTTCGTTATTATTACATTTGTTCTATACAGTGATTACTATTCGCTAATCTATATAGTTCGTGGTATAGGCAATACAAATATGTCAAAAATAGTGTTTATTTTAGTACCTATTCTCATTTATCATTGATATGTTTACCATTGCTTCTTCAGGAGAATAGCTTATCGATATTTGGTGATTATTGTTGTTCTAAAAATAAAATATTTGTTCCAATAAAACATGGAAATAATCAAATAACACGACATTATGAAATATGATACTGTTATATATATATAAATATATATATTATATTTTATATATAATAGTACCCACTGACCTCTACACTACTAAAGTCAAAAATACTATCCGCAGTCCCGTGAACATTACCACTCAATTCGATGAATCGTTCATTATTGACTATTTATATTACAATATACATGGCGGAGCAATAATGCAATCTGAGAAACATAATAAATATTTTAGTCCCCAAAATTTAATAAGT
This sequence comes from Sipha maydis, assembly GCA_034509805.1. NCBI lineage: Eukaryota > Metazoa > Arthropoda > Insecta > Hemiptera > Aphididae > Sipha > Sipha maydis. The sequence goes on from JASXSY010002678.1 coordinate 53,829, forward strand.
AGGTGCTTAAGTTATACAGTATAACGTGTATACACCTCCTATTGACCTATTTATGGAAATTAACTGTGACTTTGTCTTACAATATATTTTGGCATTTTGTTAATACAAAAAACACGTCTATATAATTGATGTTCACAAATTTAATGAAGTGGTATTAATGTTTAAACATTTAAGTTGGTAAAATTAGTTTTAAAATTAAATAATTGTTATTATTTAATGGCACAATAGTGCTACTAACTACTAACTACTAATGTTAAATATTGCAAACCATTAGCATTAGCATTAATCAGTTCGTTAGAAAAGAGATTCGATTACATATTTGAATTAAGTAATACAAAAAACAAAGACTATATTATTGCCTCAATCAGTCATCCAAAGTTCAAAAAAAACCTTCCTTACAACTGAAATATAATTCTTTATTAGTTAATCACTGTGGAACTTATTACCTTGCAAAGCCTTGGTTAGTAACAAACTTAAAACAAATAAAATAACTTTTATATAAAATAAAACCTAGAATAACATATGTAATTTTTAATTAATTTTTTTATGACTTAATTAAAAATGGTTTATTATTCCCCAAGTATAATGAAATGTAACATATTTTTTGTTTTCTATGCTGCATAGTGCACATCTTCTAAAAATATTATGAGTAGGTTGATGTGCCTACAGAACTCTCAAATCTTACTTCTGGTACAGAATGTGGTTTGTGTAAATTTTGTTTTACTTGTATGGGGTGTTTTTTTTTATCGTTTAAAGCTGGTTTGCAGCTAACATTCCATCAACTATTCTCGAACGTAAGTCTTTTAGTAAAATCTTTTCTAATCTTAGTTCTTGATGGAGTATAAATTAATTTACAATAACTATACAATGAAAAACAGCCTAAATGCCAACATTTTCTGAATTTTATATGTAGGTATTCCATAAGATCCTTTCAACTGGTCAAATTACATCTACATTATTCATGTTATTGTTACCAATTAGGACTAGGAATCGTAGTAGTACTTCCTTCTACTCTTTTATTCTCTTTCTATTGCATGGATATTATTTGGAGAGTGCAAAGAAGATATCATGTACACTGATTTATTATTCAACCACTTGAATAGTTCTATGTAATTATTACTAATATAATAATTTCAGTAAAATAATTATTAAATATAGGTAGTATCAATAGTTTGTCGTTATTATGTTCACTATTTGTATTGTATTGTTGTATAAGTTTTTGAATTATAATAATTTGTACCAATTAATTGATTATTACAGCTACCTATGCAATCCGCAATACTTTACTGTAGCCAGTAACTGTGTCGATTTTTAAAATATCACAATCATATTGCTGATTGATTATGGTAATAAATATAAAATTTATCTCGAATTTATCTAGATAAAAAGTCAACTTTATTATCTTTATCTAGATAAAAGTATAATTAAATTATCTTTATCTTTACCTAGATAAAATATTTTTAGTTCATCTTTATCTTTATCTAGATAAAATTTTATTTATCTGGGCTCAACACTGGCCGTATGGATAAAATTAAACAAGATTGGAATTAATTATTTTATGATTATTTGTTGTTCGGCAAGCGTTTATAGGATTAAAGGTGAAAACTTAAGTCGAGTTTCATCAGTGGAAAAATACAATTTTTAAAGTGAATATTTCTTTCCTTTTAAGATGATTTCTATTTTATGATGTTAAAAATATGTATGGAGTACAAATTTAATGTAAAAGGTAATAGTTAAATGATTATACAACGACTTTGAATATAACTATAATAATAATAATAGTATATTTTATTTGTGAGAAATCTACGATTTGTCATCGGTAACTTATTTTTTTATTTTTTTTTCGTTAACATGACTTATTTTTCGTGAAAATACAATTTTAAGTTTAATAACGGATAAAAAATTGACGAGAATATAGGTTTATCACTTTCGTTTTGTCATAAAAATATGGTATTCAGTTTAGTTAATTATAATCACAGGTTGATAATATTATCGTTTATAACTTTGTAAACTAAGTTCCAAATTTAACTTTAATGGAATATGCTACGTTTGTATATTTTATAGGATACTTACAATTCGCAAATCTCATAGAGTCAATATTCTGTTTTCAACAAATTTGATTATAATAAATGGAACTAAGTATACACACTAGTTGTTTATTATATCAATATTAGATTCTGAGTGGATAATTTTTTTACTATAATATTATAACGAAGAGTTAAAATTATTTAAATTTATCACACTAAATGTTATAAAAATAAAACCACACTCTTACCTTTTTGAAAAATCACAAACACGCGATTACATAATGATATAATATACAAACAATTTTATTGTAAATAAATGAAAATTATATTATTATAAATATCGTGTAATACGGATAGCGCACTACATCGTTGCGTCATAATGGATATAATATGTTATATTATTATATTATATAATATATGTAATAACAAACAAAAAATAAAAATAAAACAAAAATATATAAAAAGAAAAATGGCAATCAATAACAATATATTATAACAACAATAGAGTTAAGAACAATGTTTTTTGTATTTTCATTATTAACGGCATTTCTATTTTATTCATTTAAAATGTGTGCGTTAGATATATTTTTTCACTTCATTATTATTGTATACAAAATATGTAAGCTCACTTGTTCACATATGTGTATTATCATATTATAATTATTCGTATTATATTATATTTATGTATTATATATTTATCTAAATAAATATTCAATTCTTATTGTATATAGTATAACTGCGTTTCAAAAAAAAAAAAAAAATGAAAACTTAACAACTTGTAAACTGTACACTTTTTTTTTTTATTATTGTACAAATACTTATATAGTAGATATTATCATAATGTATAACGACGGAAACACAAGTTGAAAATATTATGTAATGTTTTTCGGACGTATTACATGTGGAAATCGGCGCGTTTGTTTCGGAACACTGTGAGATGACGTGATGTCAGTGTAATATTTATTATATGTTTTGTGACGAGTTTCACGTACTCAGCAGCTCGTTTCCGAGTATTGTCATAATCCGCTTGGCTCGCCTAATTCTCTGGACGCTTCCATTATTGCTTCGTCTAATCGTTCTACACGAGTGCTTATTGAATGATCGCTGTTGAAATAGAAAAAAATAAATAAATTAAACAAATTACTTTCACACATTAGTTATTGTTATACTTAAATATATCACACACATATTGTACATGATTACGCATAAAATATAGCACTCGTTTCACATTTTTTATTATAATTATTGTTTTTATCCAAAAGATATTATAGCATCATAATTATATGATATTTGTGAAAATACAATGATTAAAATTTATTTGTGTTGCATAAGAAAGGGGAAGATATATTCTAATAAATTTAAATAAATTTAAATAATTTAAGTATGGAAATCTTTGTTAAGAATAAAATTAATGATGATTGATATGACGGAAGAAGAACGAGAATTAAGAAAAAGGACTACATTAGGGGACGAGTAGCCAGAGTTTTCAGAATAATAAGTTGCAGGGAAGAGAAAGAAAAGATCATGAGAAAAAAATATGAAATAATTCGTTTACGGCTTCATGCGTGTGGATGGTGCACAAAGAGGAAAATAATTAAGTAAAAGGAGAAATTAATAATTAGGAAGAAGATTATAACCAAAGCTCAGTTGAGAAAAGGAGACATTTGTGGATCGGGAGAGGTCTAGATCTTGGAACCAAGGGGAGTTAGGAATAGATAAGAAGATAGATATATGCCAGGAAGCAAAATAAGAGGAAGAAAAGACCAAGAGTCGGTCCATACTTTCTTTTAGAGTCTTAAGAAGAACGGGAAAGAAATTATGCATGGGTATTTTAGTGAAGAAAGAAAGATTATGTTTTTGATGAAGGTCGTTAGAAGATAAGATATTTCATTACCTTGGTTGTCAATATTAGAATTTAGAAATTTAGAATTTAGGGATATTTGACGGATTTGTGGGATAAGAAAAGTTGTTATGTCAGTGATTTTATCATGAAAGCTAATAATGAAGTAGAAGAATTGAAGGTATTAGATTAAAAAGAAAGTAGGAACGATTGTGAAATGGTATTGGCTATCCTTTTTTATTTTTTATCGCGTTTCCTTATAGATTGAAAATCGAAGTCATGACCACTAACTTGTGTTATGCATAGGGAATACTATTTTGTTAATATAAATAGGTATAATGGTTTTTATGGTGAAAAATGTAAAAAATGCATGATAATTATATATTTTTTATTTTTTGGATTTAAGGGTATTGATACTAACTTATTACAATTATATCATTATAATTAAATATAGAACAAATTTTTAATTTATTTATTTTGCTTATTGTTATACAAAATCATTAATCAAGGAATGAAGTTTAAGTTTTTTTAACGCAAGAGGGTAAGATTTTAATGATAATGTTCAATTTTTACTATTTGGTTATTAAGTAATTGGTGTTTTTGTCGATTCTTCGCCGAAACAAAATCGTAACTAATAAAAAAAATACTTATGGTATTTAAAAAATAATCATATTTTAAACAAATTTATTATAATAAAATAAGTTTTTATAGTTATTAATATTTGTTTATCATTAGTATACATAGGTCTAGAACTAAAACCAAAAAATACCTACTCATTTTCTAATAATAGTGTGATATTTATTCCCTCAAGCAGGTTTTGATAAAAAAAAAAAAAAGAAGTGGTTATTCGTTTGTCGATGATCACAATCTCGTTATGCGGACGAACTTAAATATTAACGTCATAAAGGATCATCAACCTTATCACATTGGAGACGTCGACGAAAGTACTATTACAAGGTAAAAATTGTGTTATTTATACCTTTTTATTTTATATGTATATATATATATATATATATATATATATATATATATATATATATATATATATATATATATATATATATATATATGTATATCTATAATATAAAAATGAATCGCAAAGTGTGTTGGTTATCGAACTCCTCCGAAACAACTTGACCGATTTTCATGAAATTTTCTGTGTATATTTGGTAGGTCTGAGAGCAGGTTTAAGGCTAATTTAAAAAGGGGGATCGACCACCCCCGGGAGGTGCTCAAACAGGAATTTTGAGATTTACGATAGAAATTTTTGTTTATAAATGGTTGCTATGGGGGTTATAAGATTTGAGAATAATATTTATTTATTAGTGGTTGGTAATATATAAAATTAATATAATAATTATTTGGTGTTTTGTTATTTGTTTATTGGCTCTCATGATTACTTGGCTCCCATGGCTGAGTTGTACTTACTGCAGTGAGTTACACCAAAAAGGAGTTGAATAATCATAATTTTTTTGTGAATTTTTCGGGCCATGAAGTGCACAGGATTAGCTATATTATATATAAATGAATATTTGTGTGCAGATCTGTGGGAAGAAGATAGGCTTATTTAAAAAAGTCTAAATTTGTTTTTTTTATTCATCGGATTTTTGTATATTAAGGTTAGATTAGGATTATGTATTAATCGATTATAATTATCCACCGTATTATGTCAAATTTTGTATAACTTTATTAGAGTTAAATCATACACTTACGTACAAACAGCACTAGGTCCGCGATCTACCACAGGTAGATTGCCTACCTGGTAATATACTGCTGCAAATCAGAATTTTTATTCCGGGCAACAGAAAACTTAAGATAAATCTAGAACATCATCCATTGAATATTAAATAACGAATTGAACAAAGTTTGAGCATATAGAGTTGGTATATTTAACGAGCAACGAAGTGCACGGGATCAGCTAGTATACACACACACACACACACACACATATATATAACATAGAGCAGTAAATCAACGCTGATTTTATAATACTTATAAAACATGTTTATCTTTTTATCGTGTCAATTTTTTTCTTCCGTTTGCCTTTAATTAATTAATTAATTTATAAAACGTGTTTTTTTAATGAATAAAAGTTTTTTGATAATCATTTTTAATGATAATTTTACAAATTTAAGCTGTTGAGATTTAAAAAGCTTAATATACTTTTTTTTTTGTGAATATATCGACTCAATTCATTATAAATATGAATATAAAGTACGAATCAATGTAATCATCAGCATTGTTAGCATTTAAAATAAAAAAGAGTAAAAATATATTATGACAATAAATTGAACAATCGTCTGAGTGATAGATAATAATTTATAATTCAATAGTAACATATTTATATTATTTAAAATTGTATCCTTCTCTTTCTCTCTCTCTCTTCATCTTTATCAATAAATATTAATAAACGTGTGACCATTTTTAGAACTATTTGTTTTATCTATTTATCTATTTATATATATTTAAATAGAACAGTTTAAGCAATTAATAAAAATATCGTACGTTTATGTATATACGTGTATCAATCATCTAGATAATATACTATATAAAATAATGTACTTAAATTATGAACGTAATATAATTTATTTTTCCTTAAAATAATCAGTGATAAAGGCTGCGACGATTACGTGCAGCTACAAGAATACTACATTCGAAAAAATATAATGTATAAAAATCGATATAAGTATATGTTCTGGACCCATTTTGAAGGACCATAAATATCCATCCGACTAATTTATTTCTAATGTGTCGTAGAATAACACACCTTCAATTATATAAACAGAGCATTGTTTTAAATACGTTAACTGTGTGGCAATAGTGCATTTTATAATATTATAATTGTTATTAACTATTGTTTATCGTATCATTTAGTTATATGTAGGTTTAATAATCGTAAAATCTCATGTATGTTAAAATTATGATTAAAACAAACGATTGTTTTATTTTAATTGTTAATTAAGGAACTTCTACATATAGTTAAGTTTATAATACGAATAGTATAATAGAGAATTATAATTTTACTCGGTTACAATAATGTAACAATGGCTTAGATATTTTGGTTATATGTTACATACATTTTGATGACAAAAAAAGTATGTTTAAGAATGGGATTTGAAAAAAAAATGAATATAAACATATACCTACATTATATATAATACTAAGACGAATTTATCCCAAAATATTTTACAATTTATGATTCAGTTAAAAATGTATGTATATTATATATTTTTATAGAAAGTTTCTAAACACACACACACACACACACACACACACACACACACATATATATATATATATATATACAGAGTGTAAACGCTAACTGAGAACACTCAATATCTTTGCGTTTTTTCTACTATAAGTTATAATATATACACAAATTAAAGTGAAAATTATACAGTAGATAAAATTATAATAACGTGTAAATATCACTTTAATAAATAGGAGTGAAAATATCAAGCCTTAATAATTCTAGAATAATTGTTTTCAGAGTTACAATCAAACAATTTTAAAATTGCGCGCAAATTTCAGTTTTTTGGTTAAATTGCTATAACTTGGTCAATTTTGGACTTAGAAAGTTGGTTTGACTACCAAAATTCATTAAATAAATAGGAAAAAAATAATTAGTGATGATTAGGTGGTTTCCATTTAAGAAAAAAAAAAGTGGTACTGTGACGCGCGTGTCTATTTAAGTTAAAAAAATTTAAAATTCGTAAAAGTACACATTTTTATGTCATAAAAACCAACAAAATATCATAATTCAAATTGCTGATTTCTACGCAAATATACTGAGTTTTATCAGTTAGCTTTTACACACTATATATTTATAATATTCTTATAATATTCTCATGATTCATAAAGATAAGAAGGTCTTTGAAAACACTCCATATGAAATATTAATATAACATCTATTTTCGTCTAAGGATGTTTAATGTATGTATCAACTGAAGTTATCAGGATAAAATATAAATAAATGAAGTTTCCGTTAACGGAATTGTACTTATATTAACTTCAAAACCGGTTATATAGGTATGTGGTATAATAGTTCTCTTCATATGTTATATATAAAACTTTTAATATACATATATCGTTTGCTAGCGAGAACATGTATTTATGATGATTATTTATTTTATGAATATTTAATTAATTAATTATTTTTATATCAATAAATGTTCAAAAATAAATTTAAATAGTGATGTGTGAATCTAAAATTGCAATCTTTATTGATTCAGTTATTTTTCAAATACGAGTATTAAATTAATTTTTATGAAAAAATAGTATTCTATTATAAATCACTAATTTACAGTGTTGGGAATAGATAACTAATAATTTATCTAGATAAAGATAAAGATGACTATACTAATTCTTATATAGATACAGATAAAGATAGTTATTCTAAATTTCATCTAGATAAAGATAAAAATAAGTACATTTTTATCTAGATAAATATGAGATAATTTCATGTTTGATTTTGAAAATATTCAGGATACTACAGCTTACAGATATTAGGTAAAAATTCATAATTAAAAACATTTTAAAATAAATATAATTTTTTAAACTCATTTCAAACATTAATAAACATAAAATATAAAATATTTTTTTTTTTAAATAAATTTCATAAGAAGATGACAAATCATTCTCCAACTTAATAATAAAAAAATCTTAGATTTGAAAAATAAAATAACAATACATTTCTGTCTTTTTTTTAACAAATTTCAAACATTTTGAAAATAAACATATAATATAAAGAGTTTTTTTTTTTTTAAATAAACTTCATAAGAAGATTGTCATCTTGTCAGTTATTATATGTGTAATAGGTATATGATGTACAGAAAAATGTAAAAATGAAAATATTTTAAATTTTCAAATTTTATTTTTATTCAATTTAAATAAATTATCTAGATTGGTACTCATAGATAACAAGATTTTTATCTAGATGAAGATAAAGATAACTAAGTATAAATTTATCTAGATAAGATAAAATATAAATAATTTTTATCTAGATAACTTATCTAGATACATTTATCTAGATATTTCCCAACACTGCTAATTTATCAGAAAAAAATAAATCTATTTTGACATAAAATACATATTATTTTATTTTTGTGTGCTTGTACACATACATATGCATACAATATATGACATACATATATGTACAACATTAAATACACATGAGGTAAGATATATATTTTTATTATATTTATATTGGCAATCGCATGAAAATGTATACTTCGTTATTAAATTCAATTCCAAATCCGATTGTTTCTTTACGCATTATTCTCATTGTGAATCGGTGAATCATTTGAATGAGTAATCTTCCCTAATTCTCAAACTGAAAAATGCACAATCGAGGAAAAAATTGATAAGGTCGTTGGGGAAGTATGGATGGATGTAAAAATATTTGATATCTACCACATTTATACCATCGTACAACAACGGTTCTCAAACTAAAACCTTGGCTCCGCTAGAGTAATTTAGAAGATTCGTAAACACATCTAAATTAAATTAAATGTAGTTATTATAATTAGTTATATTACTACATTTAGAAATATGATCAATGAAATTTAAATGTATTATAATATAGAATATTACAGTAGAATATTATCTTGACCGTTTTGGCTGCAGATATCGTAGTTCTTAAAGTGTTGATAATAAAATTAATAATAATAATTATATTATATATTTATATATAATATAATATTTATATAACTACAATTTGTTTTATCTAAAACCAACATTTATCTTCTTAAAAATAAAAATAATTAACCACCCCAGTTATCTCATGTGATAACACTTTGAGCTTTATAATTTTTTGAACTATACATTCTGTTTCAAAAAATTATAAAGTTCAATGATTTATGAAAACTTTTTCCCGTAAGCAATAAGAAATTTAAGAAAAAAAAACAAATTAACCTTATTCCAGAACATAACTTCACCTTCATTGATATTTAAAAAATAATTAACTTTTTTTTTTTAAAAAAATCATAATTAACTTTGTAATAACTATAGATCTTTCGCGAGTTTCATCTGTAAGGATCAGTATTTTTATGAGTTACAACATAGAAATATAAATTAATTTATTAATATTATAATAACATACGCATTAAAAAAAAAAAAAAACTATTTAGGAATTAAATAATAATATATCAATAATAGCAATTAAAATAATTATAATATAATATTATTTAATTTTTTCTTAGTGTCTTAAAAACTCTGAAAAAACAAACTATAGTACGATGGCATACTAATTTTTCACGTGTAGAAATGTTTAAACAATACACAGTGGTTGGAAATGCGATTTTAAGTGGACAAAACGGAAAAAAAATAAAATTAAAATTATATTTTACATTTGATATTATATCTGTTAAACTAGATATAGTAACATTTATTAGCCTCTACGATATTAAAGCAACAAAAACCACTTTAAGAACATGATAAGTGTAAAAAAATTAAGGATAAAATGTATAATATATAGTTGATTACAAGAATATAAATTAATTTTTTTCACTGGCTGTATTTAGAGTATCTTCACAATATATTAAAAGACAAATCAGTGATTATTATTCTTGAATGGATATCAATTTAAGTGGTAAGTTTAATTTAAAATTATACATCCTTATTTGTTAATATATATTATAATGTATATGATATAATAATATTGCATTATCATTATAAACTTTTATAAGTAGTTTTAAATTGAAAAGACATTATATAATAAGTAATTAAGTTATATATAAAAAAAAAAAAAGAATACACATTTTGATGGTTTAACAGTAGTTATTGGAACATTTTAGTTTTCAATAAAAATACTTAAATCGTATACATATATTTGTTCTTATAAAAAAAACCTTTGAATCCAAGAAGTGAGATGTTTAATTCACATTTTCTTCAATATAAATAAAGCTGATTGCTGGAAAAATGCACATGAAAACTTAATTGTACAAAATATTTCCAATTTTACAACTATTTTAAGCAAATTATGGATAAGAAGTTCACGCAATGTGCACAGATTCAGTGAATCCAATATTGGTTAGTTTAAAAAAATATTAGTTATTCCACCATTAATATCATCAATACCAATACCACCCAAACTGTTGTCAACGTCAAATGTCAGTAGGTTTCAATAATTATTTTCTGTTTGTTCTGATCAAAGTAAAAGACGGAAAGTTCAATTAATAAATCAGCCTTATTACCTCTAGGTAAGTTATATTTTATTCGACATTTTAAGTATGATTATATGATATAATTTATTTTGCTAAGTAACTATGAACATGTTTATCTTATAACTGGTTTGAGTTGTTGAAAAAGGTACAAGAGTCCCTAAATAAAGATTTCAGAAGTATGAGTACAAGTAATTCACACAAAACAAATTAAATTTCACAGAATGAGGATTTAGCCCATATACTACTTATCCTCTATGTCTTCATTGATTATGACAGTAACAGTGACGAAGACAATAATTCAGAAAAAAATAATGTATTACTATCAGTATTGGGATTTATTTATTTAAATTTATTAATAAATATTTAATTTTAATTTAACAACATAAGGAACACATTTTTAAATAAAATAATTTATACGTCTAAAATTGCATTTCCGATCATTGTGCGATAGTGTATTTATTTTGTTTGGTGATAAGACGTCACATCCGTTATTAATGGAATAATCGATACATCGGGGTGTATGTGTGCATGTGTGTGAGTGTGTGGGTGTGCAGTAGAAGTAAAAGTTCCCTACCTAATTTAACTTGCGGACCGAGGATATCAAACACTGAAAATCCAATATCGAAAACAATAGATTACTTTATTATTATACTACCAAAGTTAGGCAACCGTGCTATTTCGACGCATACATGCCCTTGATTTGCATACCTTGTGCGCCGTCGACACTTTAACGAAAAAAATAAAAATAAATCCCTGCTATAATTTATATATATAATATAATACATAATTTGTTTTGTATCGAAATCGAATAGGTAATGTGTTTCTCTGGTAGAAAACACGAGAAATGATTTTGATTTTTTCTGAATCAAATTGTTTAACCTGTACACGTCGTATAGGAACGGTAGTGCGTCATTGTCTGCCGATACATCCAATAAGTTTTAAAGGTTCTAGCGCGCAAAACGTTAAATTATTTAAAATCGAGTTTTTTCGATTTTTTTATCTTTTTCATTCGTGTATTTACCACAAGTACGTTTAACCATTACCTTATATATTTTATTTAAGCCCAAGTAACTTTATATGTCATGCACATAAGTACCTATGTACTGGAATACTATTCACACTTATGTGAAGTGGCATGATACAGAGAAAATTCTGAGTGCGTACACTTTTGAAGCCATAAAGTTTAAAAATATAAAAATAGAGCTTATGCTTGAAAAACGTTAATTTCGTTCCGTTTTTTTTTACCAGAAAAAAATGATCTTGCCGTTAATTCTATCATTCATAGAATGCTTTCAAGATTATATACATATTTATATAGACTATTTATTATAGAGTCATGACTAAGGTTCGGATTTATACACAATAAAAATTTATAAAATATAAAAATTCATATCATTAATATGGAAAAATATGTTATTTTTTTTTTTTTACAAATCAATAAACCATACGATTTTGAATAAAAAACGTATAAAAAACGTATTAATAGAATGCAAAATAATATTTTTACATGACATTGTGTTTAAAAGTATTTAACAATATTATATAAAGTTATTATTATATAATATAGAATATATGTATTCATAAATATTACTTAATTATATTAAATTAGTATTGTGTGATGAGCACGTGGTAATGAAAATCAATTATATGTTTCATAATTGAAAACTTCTACTATCATCTCAAAGCATATTTTTGTACTTGGAAAAATTTCTTTCCACGTCATAAAATATAATTGATACATTTATAGAACTAGTTATATTTTTGACTGATAATTCTTCTTTGTCATCGTCACTTTCTGTTACCTCGCCGTTGGTTAAACCATCAATTTTTTTCATTGTAGAATATCCACAATTTTTTATAAAATATTTGAAAATTTAGATCAAGCAAAATATACCCCTGAACTTTCTTCTTCGAATTTGATTTTAATATTTTATATGATCAGTTAACTATTTCATACAGCAGTAGTTCTCAAAATTTTTTTTCATGAAGAACTTATGTTCCTAAAAAAATTAACGGAGCTTCAAAAATCTAAAATAGCCATTTAAAATATTAATAATTTGTCCATAAAAAATTAAGTTATAATATTTCATCAAATTCATCAATTTTATCATTAATCGATTCTAAACAATCCTTTAGTAAGTCAAAACTATCAATTTCATGTTCAAAAAATACACAACAAATTACATTTTTTTATATTAGGATTTTGTGAATTTCTGTGAAAACTATGATAACTTCACCTTTAATTAATACATTTATTTAATTTTAGTTTGTGAAAATATTAGTCATGCAACTAAGTCCGAAAAACCAAATTTTATCAGTAAATCTGATTTTAAACTAAATAGGTGCTCGGCAGGCCCATATACAAGGTGGTTCAGGGGTTCAAACCCTCCTGATATTTTTAAAGTAGGTATATAATTATAATTTAATGAAAATTAACTACATACCGTACGTATAATTGTACAACTAAAATTTATTCATGTATTAAAATATTTTTAACCCCCCCCCTCTCTCCCGAAAATTGATCCTGGGTACGTGCTTGGTGTTCGATGAGTAGACAACTCATTACGAAATTCCAGTTATTCAACGTACTAGTTTTTTTCATCGATAACGTATGAATACAATAATATTTTAATTTATTTAAATGATATGTGTCCACGGAGCCACGGAGGCCCTAGATTTCTCTTGTGGAGCCTAAGGGCTCCATGGAGTACAGTTTGAGAACCACTGTCTTAAAGATTTGACTTAATCTAGTTTTGTTGTTGCAACAATTACACACTGAAAGTAATAACTGAAAATCACTTTTTTAATTCTTTATTATGAAATAAAATACGTACGTTTTAATACACTTTTTTTCGTTTACGTTTACAACTTAAATTTAATCATGATCGAGGGAATAAGATAATTTATTTGTCCCTTCAAGGTAAAATCAAGGGGAAGGGGTAGTTTTTCTTCTCCTTCCTTCATATTACGCCTAGGTCTGTGTGTGCGTGCACGTAGTTTATATATATATAGTGTGTATTTACGTTGCCACGAGAATGATTTTCTCTATAAAATGTATCAAAGAATCATCATATCATCTATGTAGGCCTTTTACGAAATACATACCTGAATAATAAATAAATGTATGTACTGAATCGTGTATAGTGTACAATAACCTCGAGATGAACTCAACACACACTCAAACGCACAAATACAAACACGTTATATATAAAAAAATATATATTTTTCACGGACAGTGCTCTACGCTAACGAATTGAAATGCCAAATTGAATTTTCCGTTGAAAGTGTATTGTACGTGATGTGTTTACCGGTAAATCAAAAAAAAAAATTTTTCCATAGTGACCTTTTCATCATTGAGCAGTCCACCACCACTGCCATATTCGCTATCGCCGCCACCGTTTTATTTTATACTTTATATAATAATATGAACGAGGATGATTTATCTTGCTTGGTCACGTTTAAAACAGAGTTAATAATATTATGACTATACTAATATTATTAATATTCAGTATAGAATAAATTATGTAAAATCAATTAAAGTCGGTATAACACAATATTAAAATGATCATAATAAAATTAAAAAAAAAATTATTGTAATTGTGATTTCTGTATATATTAAAAAAAATGTTTATTAATAAAAATATAAATAATAAAGAAAAATTTAAGTATGTTTATACTTATTACGGAAAGGCATTTTTTTTTTTTTCATAAATGCATAAATGCCAAAATTTTTTCATTTTAATTAAAACACTTTTTAACCTTATACAAACGTTAAATCACATAATTTTTTTTTTTTTGTAAATTGGATTTAATGGGACTCATATTTTAATTTTTGACCAAACGATAAACAGCGATCATTATTTAGAAATACATTACCGATCGAGTTTTTGCTCCATAAAATATAATGTGTATAATATCATCACAAATCCGTGAAATAATGAATAATGCTGAAAAATCTACTACTTGCGTTTAACGAAAATCTAATATTTTACATAATTCGATATTTTAACAATTATGTGATCAGTTTATTTTCAATTTCACATGAATATTTTTTTTATTAAAAAAAAAGAGTAACGACAATAAAAAATAAATTATTATTTCAGAAATGATTAACTAAATAATGTTATCACGTGAAATACTATTCTAAAATTACAATTCTTTGCGTAACATGATGTTGTGTCATAAGAATATAATATTATTATAAGGCAAATCGTAAAATATTCAGATAATATTATGTTCACGTGTTTATCATGAAATATTTTTTTAAATAACGTTTAAAAATAAATACGTTTTTGTGAGAGTACGATTTTATTTCGACGTAGTGTTTCCCGTAACTTTTGTATTTATTTCATAATAATAATAATTTAAATAATATAAATTGTACTATAGTTGAAACGTTGCTTACCTATCTTATAACTAAAAAAAATATAATCAACCCAATCGTATGCTTTAGCTTTTCCTTAATGCTAAAAAGCTACAATGAGAAATGTATTACGAATATAATGACATAAAATTAGCTATCAGACAATTATCGAATTTTCTATATAGTATAAGTTGTGTATCAAATATGTATATCATACAGCTGCAAGGATTAGGTTATATTTACGCATAGTAAATAATAAGTATTTTAATAATTATAACTATAACTTTATTCGTTTCAGTGAAACACTTTTAGTTTTTGTTTGTGTTTAACTGTAAGTTTGTGATTAATTATAGTTAGCTAAATATTTCGAGTCTACGTTTTTAATGTTAATGTTGAATAGAAACTTTGGCTTTTGGAAGTTATAAACGACCGGCTCTATATGAGGGGATAGCATTTGGTTTATCGATAGTTATTAAATATTTCAAAGTACGCTTTATCTTCTTTCTGTATTTTTAAATATTTATAAACAATATTAAGCTAGTATACCGTAGTGATAAATTTGTATTTACTTTTATGAAATTTTACCGAATCATGTTGATAACGAATAATTAAACTGAAAAATATATTCATTAGCTAATTGCCGATTGTGATTTTTACTAACCGCAGTAACATAATTTTATTTTTTATTTATTTATATCCACTGAAAGCAACAATTGATTGATTTTTAATTCGAGTGTTTATCAGTAAACTAGTATAGGCATTGACATAAACGTTGTGATACACATGCCTGCTTTTGAGCTCTGACACATTTTGGACAATCTTTGATTTATTTGTACCAGTCATAACATTTTAGGGTGACACATTTTTAAATAGCTTAATAAATAATAATCAAGCTTTATTATATGAAGTGTTGTATTAATAACTCAGGGCAGAAACTCTGAGCTTTAACTGTAATAAATATTACTTTAATTCATGGCCACAATTAAAAAAAAGAAATTAAAAATGTAAACAAATTCATTCAAAGTGCTAAATCGTAATTATATCATACAATGAAAGTGATAACAATTAAAATTAAAACTAGGTTACAATTTACTTACAACTAAAATATAATATTTTATAGTACCTATTCGGATACACCATTGTTGGATTAAAAAATCGATTTGAATTTCAGCGGTTATTATTAATATCATTTTGGTTTATTTTTATACGCTAAAAGCAATTTATGTGAGATAGCGGGGAAAATATTACGTTCGTTATCCGATCGGAAAAATTGCGCGAAACACGCATTATTCGTTTATAATAGCCACGATACTCTATATAATGACAAAATCGTTGGTGCGTTAAAATTGGTTTGCACGCGTGATTAACTATCTTACTGATTAAGACACATACATCGAATATTATGTCGTCTAAACCACGTCTTAGCAATAAAATATTTTTGATATTAAGATTATGACGTGTTATTATGATTTCAAGTTTCAAGTTTATCGATATTCCAAGCAGTTATTGATAATATTGGCATTCAATCGTAATCGATAAAATCGAACTAATAATAATGAATAATATATAATAATACATAATAATGACTACATAATAATGAAATCTAATCGTAAGATTCCGTTTGTCTCAAATGTAGGTAATATAATTTAGTCTTATTGTGAACTGAGTATAGCTGAACCTAGGTATATCAGATGAATAAGGTCATAGTGTAAACCTTCAAGAAGATTAACATTTATTTTGAGAAAATTTGTGAATATAAATGTCATCAACAAGATTAAATATTTCAGTATCCGCCACTTCCTCAAATTTACCCTAGTTTTTGGTTTACCCTTGTACTTTCCTTTTAATCGCATAAAAAATATCTTTTTTGCACCCAGAAATTATTATTATTTTGCTTGAGGTTTTTTTTTTTTTTTAATTTTTGTATGTTTTATTAAAAATGTACAATCTGTATTTAATTCAAGAAAAAAAAATATGCAGAACAAATGATTTATATAGATGATAGAATGGTATGATGAAAGAGGCTCAATCAGTAATAAAACCCCGAAAAACCTTTAAGTTAATTAGTTGACTCATTGGGTTAATTTAATAAAAAATATCTTGATACCGGCGTCTTTTGTGACAACGAAGTAGGTTGTCAGGTATTATAAGCGAAGAAAAATGGAATATTAGAGATTGTTGGTGTTGCTGTAATTTACTGTGAAATTTTATTTAATATTATTTGTTTATTTAATCAATAGGTTGGATTTTTAACTATATGAAGTGTTATTTCTGAGGTAGCTACGCGTAGGGTAAAGTCTATGAGATGGAGAATTATAGACTGAAATGATTATGAATATATTCATGTTTGCGATTATTTGGCATTTTCCCAAATTTCTTAACCACAAACCCAAATGAGCCATAATTGGGATTTACTATATATAATGTTAATTTTGAATATATCAAGCTTGAACTATAATAATATATAAGACTTATGTAGGTGATAATTTAAAAATTTGAATTTGGATTTTAGATATGGTCACCATATAGAGCTTAGCAAAATACTCAAACAAATATCTAATTATTAGATATAAGTAACGTGATATAATTTTACCTCAAATACGTATCTTAATATTAGTTCCTAAGATACTGCTCAACCATGGCTCCATATTTGTCGTCTATTGATTATGAACTTTATATATTGTATTTTAAATTTGATGTTGTAGAAATGTCAAAACCTTGTAGTTTAAGTGATGCAGAGTATTTTATTAAGTGTGAATGGAACATTTAATGACTTTTCGTGATTTATTTTTATTTATCAATTAGTTGCTTAGGTCTTTGTTAAATAAAGTTCGTTTTATTTTAAAATTGATGTAGATTAGTATTATTGCTATAAAAGTTAAATAAAAGTCCAAACAAAATAATAAATGCATTGTTTGATTCAATCTATTCAAGTAATTGTATCATTCATTGTTTGTTTGATTGCGTTTACTTTTCATTGTTATTTTATCATCTTATTGACGAAGCACTTTTTAGTGTTTCTGGTTCAGTAAAAAAATTACCAGAGAAGACCAGTATTTTCTGTTATAAAAAATACGCCTCCGCTAAATAATCACCTAATCTTACTTAAAGAAGATTAAATTGTATGCGTCTATCATCGGAAGACTGCAGTGTGTCTTTCGTCTTATAAGTAGTATGATCTACCCTAAGTGACTAATACCTCAGACGACAGAAGACTTTCGTTGTTATTCATAAGCATTCACACTGCCGTGTGCCGGAAATCTCCATATATTGTTCATATATTATTGATTTGTCGCATTTCAGTGAGTACTACCCGTTATTTATATTTTGATTAACTGTAAGTTTGCCCGAGTTTATTTTTTTAATTTATTATATATTGAATCTATAATTCTTAAAATATATAGATTGTCTTAACAATAGTTGATAAGTAATGAGATTCATTTTTAATACTTATATATTATACCTTATATATATTAGTAAAGCCAAACTTAAAGGTTGTTACTTTAATCCATATTTTAATATTACAAAAGATGATATAGACGACTTAAAAAGCAGGTTTGCCATTAGAAAAAAAAGATATATATACATATTTATGTTACGGCTAGTGTCCGAAGGTCGGCTAATATTAAGATTTTCTGTGTATGTATTTTGTCTGTTAAAAATTATTCGTCATCAACTCATCAGCAGTATATTTAGAATATAACGTATGTAATTTAAAACTTACGTTATATTTTAAATATACTGCTGAATTTTTCTAAATTTTCTGTACAACTTATGTAATTTAAAACTTAAGTTGTACAGAAAAATAATTATAAATTTACTCATTGTTTTTTAAGTTTCAAGTAACCATCACAAACAATTAAAATGTAATTGAACCTACAAATTACATTAATTAAAATATAGAGTTGAATTATATACAAGAAAAAACATCTGTTTTTGTTATTATAGATATTAATGATAGTCAAAACTATAAATTTAGAAACAAAAAAAGAACCGGATGGGCCTCGCTCTGCTGTACAGTTGGGGGTGGAGTGCACCTCGTTTATAGGATAGGTCATGATTACAATGGATTTGTTAAATTTGAATGCAATGATAGATATCATTGTATACAAATAACGATTCTGTACGGAGTTAATATGTTTGTCTAAGATATAATACATTGTTATTTATAAATATTGTAAAAAGTATATTTTATTTTGATACGATAAATATATTTTTCAACTAGGATGGGTTGGCAGTTGCATACAGCGACAATTTGAGTGAAACGATCTCTAACATTTTTTAGTTACGATAAGTTTAACTTATTATAAACCTTGTATTAAATTTTCAAGAGTTTTCGGTCTTAATTAATTTTACAAAAAAAATTCCCATAACTATTATTTATCTACTTGATTAAATTTATATTCTTATTTTTTAATCATAATTTTCATTTAAGGTGAATAAGAAGTTATTTATCATACTGAAAATATACTGTTTCATCTAGGAATGTAAAAAAGTAAGCGAAGCATATAGTATATAGTCCTCGAAAAATATACCAAAAGAATTAAAAAAACTGGAAATTTATAAAATTATCAAACAAACGTATTACCATATAAACGGCATTTAAATGACTAAATGCCAACATCTATATGTAAAATGGTATTGCAAATAGCTTCGCCAATATTTGTGCCAAATGACATTCATCAGCATAGTGTGGACGCAACTTAATAATTTATTTATTCACCATTCAACAGATAAAGCAGTTGAGATAATTATTTTGTTGTACGTAGTCGATAGAAGCTTCCTGTATTCGTCTGACTTGTTTTATGATCAGTCGGTGAATAATTTTATTTTAATTAAATTAATATAAATTATGATGCTACACCCAATACAGAATAATCTCCAATATTTCAAACAATAGTAAGTAGTATTTTACTTTTAAAATCTATCATGTCATAAAAAAATTGCATGGACATTTTTTCAATGTAATAACTCATTTGTTTAATTATCTAGGTACACAAATTAATTGGTTAAAACAATGCATACAAGTATAACATAATATTAATGAAACACGTGAACTTAATAGGATTCTTTAAATACAATTCAAATACTTTGCAGAATACATAGGTTTTAGTCAAAGAACTTTTGATATTATAATTATAATTAAATAATTATATGCAGTTAATTTTACTTATAACAACAGGTCGTTTAAAATCATGATTTAAGATTCACGAATTGTGATTTTAAAAAAAATTAGTTCAAGTACACAAACTGAATATTCGTTCTTAATTTTAATAGATTTGTTCACTAATCTTGTATAGCTTACATTTTTATTAAATGTTAGCATATTGATAAAAGTTCACTTTTCAAGTTTAAAATAGTTCTAAATTATTTACAATGCCCATTGAAACCAATATCAAAAAAATAATTAGGATTAATTAAGACTATAAAAATTAATATAAAAAACTATCAAAGATCATTTTTAATCTAAGATTTATATTTATGTTATTAACCAAAACATTTTTCCCAATTAATTAAATATAAAGTAAAACTATTAAGTAAGCAAGTTATTTTCAAAACATTAGCAAAATCTTTCAAGGATTCATATACAAGTACTATATAGGCTATTTAAACCAACAATCTAAATTGTATACAGTGGTTTATTAATATTTTATACATCATGTGTCAAATGCATATTATACAAGTAAGTATATTCACTTTAAAATAAACTTAAAACAAAATATATATATAAAATACAAAGACTCAAACGAACATAATGGTATACATTTTGTGGCTACTTTTTTTTTTTTTTTTTTTGATGAACTCCGGTAAATTATTTAGCGTTAAACTTTTTCAATATATTTTCAATATAAATAAGTGCATATACTAATACTAGAAAAATCTTATATGAACATATAAACCTTTATCAAAAGTTGAAACTTCGAAGAAAGTTGTTGAGATGTTAACGTTATTGAGTGAGCACTTTTATTAACATATACTTAGCCTCGGCTGTGCAAAACAGAATTGTCAAGATCAAATTAGTAGCATGTCTAAAACAGAAAAAGTCTAATATTTTTTTGAAAAACCAAGCAGATTAGAAAAAAAGAGCTAGATGTGGTGATTTCTAGGTTGAATAGAATAATTGTGTATTGATTTATGTGTTTTTGTTAACCATAATGGAAATTGTTATCTATGATTAGTTTTATTTTTAAATTAAATTAATGTTGCAATTTTTTTAATCAGCTAATTTATGATCATGAAATATTTCTATATTTATATCAATAAAATATTTCCGTAAGTAATTAAAATAGAAATATTTCATTTTAATTAAAAAACTTACTCATCTGACAAAATTTCAAACAATTTTTATGAAGAGCTTTGATATTTCTTTTGAGTTATCACCTTCTTATGAAACATCAGAATAATTATTTAAAAGTACTTCAGATTATTTATATTAAATTATGTTAACCGCTATAGTTAACTATAGAAGTGAGATTTAAATGGAAAGAACTTCACTTTTTTAAGCCAAAATAACGAAGAATTATTTGAAGAATACAGTTGTTAGCATTATTAAACGCTTAAATATAAAATCGGTATTAATATAATCTACTTGCAAGTTTTTTAATCATTACATGGATATAATCACTAAATATTTAATGTTTAAGTGTTAAGAATAGAAAAAAGTAGTATAACAACTGTGTAGCTTGTTCGTTAAAATAGGATTAGCCAGTGGTTTGTGGTAGTATTTACTTAAAACGGCCTCCTCAAAGAATATTTTAGCTTTTTGACGATGAAAAACATGCGGATAATAACCTGCAGTTTTCAACATTTGAAATAACATACGATTTACAAATGTAACATAGTATTACTTATACATTTCATTTCATACAACCTCCTCGTTAAGCAAAAGTCTGAAAATAATCCGAGAAAATTCAAAATCCAAAACTGCATGGAAATCATCCGACGAGTATATATACGATTCTGTAAACTTCGTGTAGTTACAACAATGATTTAATGATAAAAGCTCACAGAATTGTTTAATTTGAGTTATTCTAATGCGCATAAAAGTTTTAATAAATTGTACATACATTTTCTCTATACTCAACTATAGGCACTCATGTGTTTATTTAAGCACTTATGTGCACTTTGCATAAATTACTATATTGAGCGATATATAGAAACAATTAATTAAATTATATAAGTGTTATAATTATGATGTTTCAACTGAATTTTGAAAATTAAGTATAATTTTCTAATCAATACTATTCACTTGACAGACGATGTAAAATCATCATTCAAATGTAACAAATCCAGTGAATTGTTTTATACGAAAATATATCCCTTAAATTTAATTTTGATATAATTATATATTAAAATTTTCAAAATAATTTTGTGCTTATAATATTATGTTATATTCATGAATATATATATAAATATTTAAAATATATATCATATATATATAAATTAACTTCATAAATGTATTTGTGACATATTAATGTTAATGGAAGCTAACCCAACGCGTCTTTACACGTGTATAGTCGATATCAAACACCAAAAAAATCTGAACTGACAATTGTTATTGTGCTACGATATATTGTGGCACTAATAATTATGGCTTCATGAATAATAATCTTACGAGAGTAATATAGGATGCAAAAAATTTACAAAAGATTTATTATGTTAATCTTAATTCCTTTTAAAATGTTATTAACTCGTAGAACGAGTATCGTAAATATCTGTCACTTGAGATAATAGCTATTAGATATTTTATAATTGTAAATAGTTTGTTTTCTATCGCTGAATTTCGACGCTGTTCATTCGACCAAATTTAAACAACATAGTAATATATTATAAGTTATGATTAAAATAACGGTATTGTATATCCGATTTTTGTTAAAATAAATGCGTCCTTTGTTTTGATACTATTCGTTATTCATATTATTTTAGATTATCTTTAAATGAATCTCAAAAGGAATAAGGATATAGGTTATATAATCGTAATACGTATTTATAGCGATAATGGAATACACATAAATGCGTAGGCATTTTAGACATAGATTATTACATCAGATGTTTTTTTATTTTAATTGTTAAGCGTCCAACGTTGTATATTTTTCTGGTGACGCTTTTAAACTTTACACTTTAATCTTCGCACTATAATTTATTTGTTGTTATTGTTTTTCACATAAGTCTCTTATTGTGTGTATGTAGAGAATCACACAGTCATAAAAAAAACGATTTCGTCGATTATAAATACACACTAGCGAACTTCTGACGAAGTTACGATATTTTATGCTCACTCGTGTGCTTATATTTTAAAATTTAAAATCAATATTATACATCGTTATGCGTTCGACGTTATAAAACCATATCAAACTATTTTTTAAATATCTTCGATTATAAAAATTATAATATTATAATAGAATACGCACGTTGTCTACGTTGTAATGGCGATTTAGACTGCGAGTGAGTTGTGCGGAAGGACAACAGATAGAGATAGATAGAGAGAGAGAGAAAGAGACAGATAGAGAGAGAGAGATAGTTGTGAAGTCATTTCATGATACTTAGAACACGTATATGCGATGTTATTAATTTGTGAGGAAGGCAAGAAATGCAAATTGGTTGCCAAAATTAATTACCGTTGTTATAGATGAGTCGTGATCAGAATAGAAGTATACATATTGATCGACGTTAATTACTATAATTTCTTTTTAAAATATGCATGTATATATTTATCTGTACGTTCTGTTACTCGGTATAAGAAGGGAGGGTGGTGAAAATAGCAGTAGGGAAGGGACTGAGAGAGGGAGATAATTTTGTAGGGCTATAGACCGCGTCGTATCGTGACAAAATAATATAAAACATTATGAAGAAAACATCAATAAAATGGTTCGAAAACAAATGGTCATATGGGCGTGGCTTTTCGAGACTGCCGTCAACTTATTATTATTATTGTTATTATTATTATTATTATACGCGTTCGGTTGTTGACGGAGTCCACCGCTTGTTATTGCGATTATAATATACGAGTACGTTCACTTTGTATACCGCTTCGTCTACTACATCTACGCCCTGCGGCCCTCTTGTACCACTACACTATGTTTCAGCGCTTTTGACCTTGTTACCACCGGCTCTACTACCGCTCATCACGACAGGAATATTATTAGTATTAAAAACTATGAAATTTATTGAGTAAAGGTGTCGGAGGTATCAAGTTTAAATGTTTATGTATATATTATTGTTTATATATACGAAGGTTCTGTGATACGATAGGCATTAATTCAGTAAATAAAAATAATAATAATAATGTAAAACTATAACACCAATATATCTGCCAACATTATTAAAACAACACTGTTTCCAAATGAGTGTTTTTATTGATCAGTTTTATTATTTTTATTATTTTCCCCTCACGTGTACGTTTGACAGGCGTGTGCTTGTATAGCGAGACCGATTCTATTATTTATATTAAAAAATAGTTGGGCTGTTACTTTAATTCAGTGTAACTAAAAAAATATACCATGGTAATAATATTTTATATTGTTTTATGGTAATCATTGCAGAATACTAACTAAAATTATGTTTTAAGAATATATAGGTCTAGGAACAATAATTATAATGTTTGAAGAGAGCGTTATCAAACCATTTGAAATTATATGGACGATAAATATCCGATAATAAACATTTCTACGGCAAATAATTTTGTATTAAAGTAAATTATGTTATACCTACTTATTGATAGTAAAATCACCCTTTTATGAAGTCGCAAATGCATTTAAGATAAATAAGTTAATTTAGTATAGAGCTCTCAAAAGATATACATTCACTAAATACAAGTGGTTCAATCAAAATAACTTTTACTTATCACTAACACCCTACGATATATGTCCAATAATACTTTTCACATTAACCTACAATATATTTGTTGTATGAAAATGTACAAAACAGTACTACAGACCGTTTAAAAAATTACTCCAAATCTAATTCAACCCTTTAACTTAAGCACTATCCTCAAACTTCTTTTCGGGTAATCCTAAAAGGAAGCTTAAGTGAATCTGGTTCACTAACATTTCATTTAATGAATTAGCTTGTAAACAAGTACATAAATACATAATTACGTAAAATTAAAATACAAAATAATCTTATTCGTTAAAAAAAAAAAAAAAAAAAATATGGTATAAATTACTTCCGCCGAAGTAGCCTCTTCAATTCAAACATTCATGCAATATAATTATTATTTATATAAATATAAATTATTTGTAAATGGTTGTTATTACTTATAATATTGTTTATATTTTAATGATTGTACCTAACTCATATACATTGTATAATTTTTTTCAATTAAAGAAAGTAAAGAAAAGTTTATTATTAGTTTAGTATGTATGGAGTTAGTATACATTTTTAATTGTTTTTACTTTCATTCATATTATATTTACAAGGAACACGTAAACAGAAAATTTTGTACTAGTTTGTTCTGATAGAAAATCCCAATTATCAAATATTCAATAAAAATATTTCTTTTTTAAAGTTATTCAACCATTTTAGCTTTATAAAGCCATAATTTCAATTATTTATCCCAATCATTGTACTCATTATTATTGTATTAGCATTTTAATATTTTAAATTTATTTACTTTAAACTTAAATTAAATTAATTCTTAATGTAAATTTACGTAGTATACAAAAACAAATTATTTTAACAAAATAAATATAAATAATTTCTTTACTTTTATTTTGTTTTGTTTATAGAATCCACCATAGATTACTCCAAATAAGCTGCAATCTGTAGGTATAAAATATTTGGTAGTATAAATTATAGATTATAGATTAAAAAACGCTTTGAGTATTTAAACTATTAGTTGAAAAACCAAACTGGACGAAAAAAAAATACAAAACATTTGCTTAGTATGTAGGAAAACCAAAAATAAAACACGTATTCAGGCAATCATTTATTTATATTGCGAATACTGCGAAACCTATTTTTCATATTAATTCGGAATAACCTTCTGATGTCAGTAATCATAATGTCATTATTTTGCATATAGTTACTGATATTATGATGACCTTTGTATTTTTTAAAGTTTTATACCCTTGCGTAATCCCAAACATGTTGAATAATTATATTTATTGGGTTTTTTTTTAATTAATATAGACTATAAACGAAGTTATAATGTTCATTTTAACGTACTTTCTTTTCTTTGGAAATTTTATATTTTTAAGTGTTATCAGTAAATAATGTGAAAAACTCTACATATAATCGTGCATTGTAAATATGCATTCTACGGATTAACCATATATTATGTTGGGCTTTACATACTAATTAAACAAAGAGAAAAATAACAAATTATTTCTATACATTAGGTCGTTATTTCCTGTTTCATATTAAATACTTAATATTTTTATGTTTCTTACGTGATATATTTTTCTTTTAAACGATTTTAAAAATTGTTTTTGATGTACACTAATTTATCAACAAGCATCAGATAGTGATAGCATGTGATGAGGCGAGAGAAAACGAATGCAGTAAGAGTAGTTATGAAGATGAACGTTGAAGGGAAAAGAGGAAGAGGAAGACCAAAAAAGAGATGGTTGGAGACTATGGAGAATGACATGAAAGCTGTCGGTGTGTGCAGAGGAGATGTGATTGACCGAGTAAAGTGGAGGTGTAGGACAAGGGTGGCCGACCCCATATAGTTGGGAGGAAGGCGAAGTAGAAGAAGAAGAGATCAGATAGTGATAGTAGTGATAACACAGATGAAATAAGCAATACTATTGTTGGATTATTGAACAAAGTTAATCAAGAAACAGACAATAGGAAAATAACAAACATCGAAAAAAAAATTTCTGATGTATTATTTGAAAACAAAGATCCACTTACGGCAATTGAGGAAGTTTATAATGTTATAAAATATAATCAAGGAATAGATTTTATGATTCTCGACAAACTAAGAAAAAACGTTATTCAATTACGAAAAAATTCCACACAACAAATTTTAGATATGGGGAGATTAGAAGGAAGGTTAGAAGGACAGATTGCTCAGACAGAGAATTTATTGAGAATTATTCAAGATATTAATAAAAGAATGAATCAATAACAAGACAAAATTGACAACAAGATTGTTCGACCAACAATATTTGTACAAGAAAAAAGAGACTCACAGAATATTACTCGTAATAACGAGAAAAAGTTTACTCTAGCTACAAGGAAAAGGAACAAAAGACCTCTTTTCAGAAAATTAATCGAGAAAGCGAAAAACAAAATCCCAGATATAGGATACATCGCCAAAAATACAGGAAGTAAGATATCAATAGAATTAAAAAAGAAAAAAATGCAGAGATAATGAAACAGAATCCGACACCACAAATTATAATTACAAACACAATCAAAAGAACTGGAGACATATATATTAAATCAGCAGATGCAAAGTAATATGAATGTTGTAAGGTTAGAATCACATAAGCCAAAACTGTTGATACACAATGTAGACAATGAAATAACAGCAGAAGAACTAATTTATGATCTTATACATCAGATCTCTGAACTATGAAACATAAATACAGAACAATACAACCCGTTGATCAAGAGATCACTACCAGGAAAACCAATAATAAGAGTATCTTGGTTAGTAGAAGTAGATCCTACTCTATACAACAAACTGGTGAACAAACAGTTCTTTATCGGAATGACATATTGTAGAGTACAACCATATGGCCAGGTATCTAGATGTTACATATGTCAAAGATACGGTCACATTGCGAAATACTGTCCAACCAATGTACAGACCTGTATGATATGCTCGTCTCAAGAAGTAAACCACGATTGGAAAAATTGTAAGAAAATTCCAAAATGCGTTAATTGTGGAATCAACGAGCCATCAAATCATTCTGACTGTCCAACTCGAATAAGAGCTATTATACAGAGATGCAGAAGGACTAATTATGGAAATATCTCGAAATAATGGATTTAAAAGTAACTCAAATAAATGCAGCGAGAAGCCATATAGTCAACGACGAACTTTTACACTACAGCCAAGAAAATGACATAGACATCATAATGATACAAGAACCATACACAAGACACCATAAGCTAGTGGGATTGGACATTCCTCCCAATAGAGTTATAATTCACAAAGGACAACAACAAGTGTTTTTACAACACACAAGTGGAACAGAGATTATCACAACATGGACAGCAATAGTAGTAATAAACCCAGAGCTCGAAGTGGTAATATTACAACAACATATGAATAAATTTATTTATTGTTGGTCGGGAATAAAATAAGCCATTGGTTGTTCATGCCTGTCGTAAGAAGCGACTAAAAGGAACTTGTAGGGGGGCAGCAGCCTCTACAATACTGGGTGAAGGTGCAGGTAACCATAGAGTTATTGACAGAACAGCTACACACCGGACACAAGTTGGTGGATATGGGAGCCGTATAACTGGCGACTTCAATGCGATGAGAAAGGCAACGGGATACCACCTCATTATTTTCCTTAGTTAAACAACGGTTTTTAACATCGATTCAACAATGGACTTGAGCAGAGTAAAAAATATTTCCGGAGGTAAAATAGTTCCCCAATCGGATCTCCGGGTGGGGACTGCCCTGCACGAAGTACAAATAGTGAATCCCTGTGGGAAGAAGATAAATAGGATGATCGAGACATGGAACATACGAACAATGCGTCAATTAGGCAAATTAGAAAACATTATATATGAAATGGAAAGAATGAAATTAAAAATACTAGATCTATGTGAGACAAGATGGCCAAGCAGCGGAGACTTCTGAGCAGGAAACTATAGAATGATTTACTCCCAAGGAAAAAACGGACAATGCAGAATTGGTACAGTACTTCATAAAACCTGAGGAGTAAAGGTTACAAACTATATCATATACAGTGAAAGAATTATTATGATTCAATTAGAAGCAGAGCCAAATGATCTTTTCATAATACAAGTATATATGCCTAAATCAAGAGCTGATGATAAAGAACTTAAGGAATTATATGCTGAAATAGAAGAACGACTAAACCTCACAAATGGAAAAGCTAACGTTATTATACGGTGACTGGAATGCAGTAGTAGGTGAAGGTAATGACGGAAGAGAAGTAGGAAAATATGGACTAGGTCAAAGGTCAAAGAGACAAAAAGAGGAGACCGATTAATGGAATTCAGCAGAGAAAACAGTTATGTGATTAAGAATACACTATTTAAAGAACAAAAGAGACGAAGATACGCATGGAAAACGCCAGGCTATACAGGAAGATACCAGATTGATTATATTCTAGTAAAGAATTGGTTTAAAAAATCAAGTCAAATCTTGCAAAACTTATCCCGGACCAGACTGTGACAGTGACCATCAACTAGTGGATATGAAATTTTAAAACTAAAAAAAATCGCTTAAGTTGTAAGAAAGCAAACAAACTATAATCTCAATGAGTTGAAAAACATGGAAATAGTTGAAAATCTAAAGAAAAACATGGATAAAATATATAAAAATAAAGATGAACGAAATTAACCAATAGATAAAAAATGGGAGAACATAAAAAGGGTTGTAATAGACGCCTCAAGAACCACACTAAGTATGAAAAGAAAAATACCTAGGCAAGAATGGATCATTTCTAAAAACATTTGTGTGGAGTGTCGCATTATACGGCTGCGAGACATGGGTTATTAATGAAAAAGAAAAAAAATTCCTTGAAGCATTCGAAATGTGATGCTGGAGACATATGGAAAAAATAAACTAGACAGAAAGAGTAACAAATGAAGATGTAATGACCCAAGTTGAAGAAACAAGATCCATACTTAAAGTCATAAAGTGTGACGGCGATGGGACATGATGGGACACGTTTTACGCCATGACGAAGAATTGCATCATACTATAATAGAAGGTGCAATTGAAGGACGGAAACCACTAGGAAGACCAAGAAACTATCATATCTCAACTGAAAAATGATGCAGGGATTGATACTTATGCCGAATTAAAAAGACTCGTCGAAGATCGTGATAAGTGGAGAGCGAAGTTAAAAACATTGTAAACCAACCCAATATAGGTTGATAAAAAAAAAAAAAAAAAAAAACTAACTTATATAAAGTCTAAAATATATTATTATTTTTATGTAAGTATAATTATTGCTTTGTTAAAAGTGTATCTAAGTATATGTGATGATTCATTTCATGGAAGAACAGATTTAACGCAAAGATGTATTTGAGAACGGACATTTAGGGCATCATACGTATTGTTTATCGTAAACGATAATATAAATATAATAACATTTTATAGTAAGAGGTATAGATTTTAATATGAAAAATAGATCTCTTATAATCGTGTAAAAATAATGTAAAGTACTAACAATTTTACTCGTATTGTTAATATTTATTAACACAGGCATCATGCCAAAATTTTAATTATCGTTGAAAATAACTTTAACAAATTATATTTTTGAACCATGTTATATTGAAATATGCAGATACGAATATACCTAATTGCTTTCTCAAAAATTATTTTTTATGTATACAAAATTATCTGAAAATTAATATCATGATTTTTTTTATTAATCGATATCGGAAGAAATTAATTTAAAGCTCGGTATGTTATAAATACTTTAAATATTACAAGAGTGTATAGGAAAATCATCTAAATTTTAATAAACATCTTAACTTATGTTATTATTAGCTATACATATACATATATTTTATTTTTTTATTTAATCGAATAAAAAGGATAGATTAGACTTTAAAGTAATTGGTACTTAATATATGACTTTAGATGTTAGGTATATTAACTATATTTCTCTCTCATATATATATATATTTGGCTAAGTTTTCTATCCACTTACTACATTTAATTACGTGTGAAATAAAATGGAGTAGGTGAATAGAAAACTTGACCACAAAATTCAATCATATATTTTGTTTTCGATTTTTCATTAAATAAGGATAAAATATAATTTAAAATAAGTGTGCATGCGAACACTGATATTATAGATAGGTACAAAAGAATGTAATAATATACAATATATTAAAAAATAAATTAAAATACGGTTTTATACAATTTTATAAACTTCATTATTTGAGTAGGTATTGGTAAATAAAACATGATATAATAAATAACCGAAAGTTCAAGAACTCTGTATAATATGCAAGTATTTTCTCGAGCCTTCAACTACGTTGACCCTTTTTCGCATTACTGGTGACAGTTTTCAATCAATATATATATAAATATATAAAATATATTTTACTTTTGGAATTAATAATACTACAAACTTTATAAAAGAAAAAAATGTCATAACTAATACAATATAAATTAAGCTTGTTGAGGTCACTGTGTAATGGTCAATATTTGTACATTACAAGTCAAAAACTTAACTTTAATGATTTACACGATTGAGTAAGGAACTTAATCGTTCAAATCACATACAATAAACAATACCTTAAGTATTATCTCATGATAATTCGGTTATGGGTTATAATACGAATATATTTTGTTGAGCTTTAAGTAAGTATCAGTTATACGCAATAAACACGTAAATATTTTAAATATTTTTTGTTGTATTATAACACCTAAGTCCTATCTGTATTGATTATTTATGTTTGTTAGTCACAAAAACATGAAAATTATAATTTTTTAAAACTTTTTTAAATGATCAAACTTGTACTATAGGCCACTCACGATTCTAATTGAGGGAGGTGACGATGTTGGAGGGGATGTTTTGATTCGATTAAACGATTCAACGAGTATAACAAATACGCGGATCATCTCCTTGGTTATGAAGTGCATCGTACAAAATAATATTACCATTATTATAATAGTGAAAGCCTAAGGTAACTTAATATAAAACTATTAATTTGTTTTATTATCGCATTGTTACATTTTTATTAATTTGTAGAAATCGTGTCACGTAAGTAAACTGCAATATGCCAATATTATTAGATAAAAAAAAAATTTTATCAGCGAAAATAGGCTTTACTCCGCCGTCACTTACTTCATAATAATCAGCGACGAAAGATATAAATCAGACAGTTAGATCCTCATTGAATACTTGACCTACTGACACAAAATGAAAATACATCTTTTGAATTTAGAGAGGGTCCAAATTGGGATTCTAAAATATATTACGAATTGTTGGAAAAATACATTTTTAAGGTGGAAAGAGGAGAATTACGAGGAGATCTCCAATTGGTGTCAATGTCGGATTATTTTAGCCAATACTGATATGCATAAACGTCTCGAATTCGATTGAACAGATGTCGCATGCAAATCGACGAATATTACTATAAACTATATTACCACAGTAATAATATTAAATACCGATCTTGATCCAACAGATTATGATAATACTGTTATTTGTAAGCACTTAAACGAAAATTTTTGGTGCTATTTTATTACTTCTAAATTATTTCGGTAAAGTAGAAAATTAAAATTAAATAATAAAAATAAATTTTAATACGTGACACGAATGTCTACAACGAAATTAAATTAAGTAAACAAGTTAGTCTAAAACTATTAAAAAAATATTATTTATATGTCAATGCTGTTTATGAGTGTCGTAACTAAATTAATATGAAATAAAATTTTTAATTTGTAAATAAGTCAATTATATTAGTCAATTACATTTAACTCTTATCGAGGTATAAAAAATATATATTTATTTCATAAAAATTTAAATACAGTAAAATTATGAGCTACAATACTTTTTTTTCTAAAAAGTAAAAAATGAAACAAAATGTAATCTTAAATCAAATTATAATATTATTTAAAGCATTCGTAAATTATTACTGAATAAAAATATAGTCTCTTTTTTCGCATTAAAATATATTTTATTAAGTAATTGTAATGATGTGCATCATTTGATTATATATATCATGTCAAAAAATAAATTGTAATGATACATAGGTACTACTAATATATAAAAAACCAATAAATAAAGGTTTTTTCGATACGTGCATAGACAATAATACAATTTAAGTACTAGAGGACTAATCCATCATAACCTATTGAAAAATTCAAATAAAGAAGATCCTCAATAGGGCGGTCCAAGGTCCATCCCGCCATACGTGCCAATATAACAGTGGTACACAACTCTGTCCCAAGAGTTTTCTGTCCATAGGCCGTCAGTGGATGCATATCGATTTCTTGGCCATGTACGAGTACACTAATTACCAGGACCCTCGCAAGAACTTCTTGTAACGAAACAAGTGTGATTGGTTTGTATTAATTTTAGATTCTGAACGGAGTGAAGAATATATTGGTTTTACAATGATGTGTGTTTTTATTTTTTTTTTGTGTCTGTCGACACGATTTGGGGCAGTAAAAATGCTTCGATTGCCTTATGTAGCAACTTTTCTGAAAGGAAAGTGAATCTAGTTGGTACTTTGGAGAGTCAAAAGTAATAAATTTTCAATATTTTTTAAATGCGACGGGAAAAACCCTAAAAAAATAAGGGCAAAACCAGTTTTCGACAAAATCAAATTTTTTATTTTGCTATAACTCAAAAACAAATCGATGTAAATACTTGAAATTTTCACAAAATGTTTAGATTAGCGTTCTCTATACACCATTAAATTTTCAAAGTATTTTGATTTTTATTGAGCTATTTATAGACAATTGAAATTTTCAATTTTTTTAAGTATTTTTTTTTTAAATAACGATAAAATTTTGGCTGCCCAGAAAATCTTGAAAATTTAATACAAGGTTTCTTATAAGTTGTTCCTTAACTGATAAAAAAAAATCTAAAATCGTAAGTCACAATTTTTTTTTATAAGTGCTCAAAGTTCCAATTTATACGAAATATGTAAAAATTGCGAAAATTTGCAAGTTATTTTGTAAATAAAAATTCATAAAATTTTTTTTGTTCATACTTAAGGTTCAAAATTTTAACACTAGGTTATCTATAAGCTATTCTTCAAAAATCTTTAAAAAAATTTCTACCAGACTTAAAGGAAAAAATTTTATGACTGTTTGAAATTTAAATACTTACGAAATTGCATAAAATAGCGATTTATTCTCAAACGATTTTTAATATTTGTTATAATTCAAAAAGTATAAGTCACAGATTTTTGAAATTTCTACCAGCTGTTATGATTGGAATTTCCTTTATGTCATATTTTTTTCAAAATACTATATTTACTTTTAGCCACTTATAGGCATTTAAAATATTCGATTTTTTTACATTTTATTTTTATTATCGGTGATAAAAAAAATTTGGCTCGTACAAAATATTTGAAAACTTAATAGAAGATTATTAAAATTATTAAAATCCATAGGCACAATTTTTTTTATAAGCGTTTGAAAAGCAAATATTGACATAAAATTATAATTATAATTATTTTGACATATTTTGACTTATTTATAGACACTTTAAATTTTCGATTTTTCTAAATTTTTCGTTTCAAAATAAAATATACTTGTTACAATATTTATAAATAACATTGTATTATATTCTAGACAAACATATCATCTCCGTTCAGAATCGTTTTTCGTATACAATGATTCCTATCATTGAATTCAAATTTAATAAATCCATTATAATGACCTATCCTATGAAGAGTCGCACTTCACCCCCAAGTGTTCAGCAGAGCGAGGCCCATCCGGTTCTTTTTTTAAGTTTTGTGTCTTTAGTGCGAGTGTCAAGGAGTGTCCGTTATTAGTTCTGAATTTGATGTTTATGCTTATTGATATCCACATTCACTCTATTTCTATAATAGTCGTAACTGTTTGCCTCATTGGTTCATTTGCCACAGAACAATTAAGTTATATTTTATTTAGCTTATAAGAATATCCAGTTGTACAAATCGGCTATCGAACCTTTGTAACTCCAAAAGCCCTACCTTAAACAAGGAGGAAGGTAATAACCAGGTAATTTGACTAATCAACATTTATTTTTTTATCTTTATTATTATTATTTATTATTATTATTAGTTATTATTTAATTATGATTTTATAAACTTGTTATCAATTTTAAGATATACACAATTAAATATTTCAATAGAATTATAATAATCATCATCATGAATACATCATCATTTGATATGGAATGCATGATAGTAATTTGTTATTATTACGGCCGTAAGTAGATCAGAAGAAATAAATATTTAATATTACTCAACTCTTCTTCAATGAATAATGTATTATAATAATAAGTGTATGCACTGAAATGTAATAACAATTTAAATATATGACTCAGTTGAAGAACTTCAGCGTAATTCCGTTGCGTTAAAGCATGTATCCTTATTATATACAGATATTCTTATTATCAAAATTTTACAATGCGTTGCAATGGTTTAAAAATGATACGCATCAAGTGAATTGAAACGATTTGGAAGTTTTTCAATTTGCGTTACTATTTCTGTCACCTAGTGTTTAAATTTTAAACAATATTTGCCACAATATGTACATACAGTGTATTCCATGGTATAATCGATGACAAGGCTTTTATTATTTTGAATATTTATCGTATAAAGGCGATTTCTTACAGTTTTTTGTTGAAAATATTATAAAATACACGTAGAAGACATATCGTGGTTATGGATATCGACACTTTTTCGAAGAAAAAAAAGTTCGGTCATCGTTCTGTGTCGCGTTTGCCTTTTTCATTGATTGATCGATCAACATAATGGAAAAACACTAAGGTTTTTCACATGGTTTTGAAGTATGCGATGATTATGCCATGATTTAATTTATATGCAATACCGATTTACACAACGATGGTTGACATATCAAACGACAACAATTGTAGTGATATTAATATTTTAGGCTTATAAAATATTTATATCACGTATACATTTATAATAACATTAAAATTCGGTTCTATACTATCTTATACAAATCTAATCTAATCGTATACAAAAA
The DNA here is from genome assembly GCA_034509805.1 of Sipha maydis. NCBI lineage: Eukaryota > Metazoa > Arthropoda > Insecta > Hemiptera > Aphididae > Sipha > Sipha maydis. The sequence goes on from JASXSY010002678.1 coordinate 90,049, forward strand.
ATAACGTGATCGACGTTTCGTCTTCAATGGATTACTAAACTATTTAACCGATTTTATTGAAATTTGTACAGAGATAAATTAGACCTTAAAGAATAATATAAGCTACTTTTTTTCGAGAAAAAGTTTAGAAAAGCTACTTACTTAATAAGTCCCCAATGGACGTTTTCGTACTATTGTTGTTATAATAACCGAAAAAAAAACAGAAAGGAATCTCACCATCGAACAGTTCACTGTGCACAAAGAAAATAGTGAACGTTTTTACTATTTTACTGAAAATAATTTCCAATAGTCACTTATCTTTTTCTCCAAAAACAGCACTCCCAGCTTTTTTAAAATTTTGTTTAAGATATGAATTCGCAAGAATTTTTCTGTATGCTGAAATACCGAGATATTACATTTGGAACACAACAAGAAGACAATGGACATGCCGAATTCAAGGAGCTCTTTTTCAGAATTAGTCTAGTGTCAAATCTGGAGATGCCTTAGATTAATTTTACACAATCCATGTTAGCAATATAGAATGTTTTCATTTGCGATTCCTTTTACACTATGTGCTCGGACAACCTACTTCAAAAAGCTCAATAATTTCAAGAAGCATTTGAGGCAAACGGGTTGTTAGATGATGATAATCGTTGGGATGTAACTCTGGAAGAGTCAGCACAATGTAGATTAGCATCATAGGTGGAAGTGTTTTTTGCTTTAATTAAACGACACGAAGCTTTTCGAACTCTTAAAAATTAAAAGAAAACTAAAAAAAATATATGGAGGCTGGTATTTTACACAGATTAAAAGAATATAATGTTTGATCATTAAAAACATCACTGGACAAGTTTTTAATGCAACAATTTTGAGTGGAAAGTTTATTGAAGAAATCATCCTGTACTCACGTATTCCAATAGAACCGTCAGAATCTCCAATTAAATGAAAACACTTAATTTTCTTATTTGTTTGGCTTTCACGATGTCTATAAATAATAGTCTTAAGCCAATCAATGTCCATTTGTGAATTAGACTTAGAAAATCCATGTTTCTCCCATAGGAATTTATATTTGGTATGCCTAAGTATGAGGAAACTATTCAATCTATTCATGTTAGCAAAATATAGGTTAACCAAAAATATTGTGCATTGATTAGTACTTAGTTAAATTAAAATTATTCATCATTGTACTTTAAAATAAAAAAACAATTAATATAATTAACTAAAGGCTAATTTGATCGAATCTGGATAAATCAGATAATATATATTATTTATACACACATTGTTTTTTAGTCCTACATATCACATCTACCATAGCTACAACTAAATACTCATTGAAAAATCAAACGAGAATAATACATTTTTGTGATTTTTAAAAATAACATTTCATCCTTGTGTTATCCTTAACAATACATTTTATTTTAAATACAATCCTTTAAATTCGTTGAAAAATCAAACAGTAATGCATATAGTAATACACTACTCACAATAAAAACGAATTTCAACTCAGATCACTTTGAATGTTAATTGTCAGACCGTCCAGCCTAAACTACTACGCCTGCAATATTTATCATAGGATTTTCCATCTTGTGTAATTGGTGTAACACGAAGTCTTGAGTTCACGAACAGTCATTTCGTTATTTAAAGAATTTAATTTTTTCCCCTTGGACCAAAAATTCGAATAATTATAATTATTATGTGTGTTGATCAGTGGAAAAATAACAATATTAATATATAATTATTATTTATCATTTAGAATCAATATTTTACCAAAAACATTATAGAAAACAATAATAATTATATCTGATACATACTATCTGGATTTTTACGTTTTAACGTGCTGAATATGCATACGTATATTCACGGATCTTTTGTATTATTTTGTGTTGTTCTACATCATAGAACAATGTGTATAGATATTTATATTAGTGTATAGATACTTATATTTATTGAATATTCATCCGGAAAATATAATATTTAAACACTTAATAAAATATACACGTTAAATATTTAAAAATTTTACACTAAAAAAATATTCAACTCAAATAAAACTACGTGTATGTTGGTACTTATGTATTCAAACATTTACATATGATTACTATACACGGTTCATTAAAGTGTATGGTTTCGGAGTTCTGGAATTTATAATTTAATTTGAATAAATTATTTGCATGACTGTACATATATTATACATGTATTTATTTATAAAAATATGTATTTTATAATATGACAATATAGTATACGCACATACATCGTGTACCTATTTTATTTTTATATTATATGAGAAATAAATAATTTTATAGATATATATACGTATATAATTATTTGGTTTATAATAATAATAGTTTGTTAACGCCCATATAGGGCAATCATGTTTGCAGCATGTTTTAGAAAAATTATAAATATATAATGGTAACATTTAATAATAGTATTATTTAATTATAACGATTAATTTATTATTTCTGTATCATATATATTCTTACTCCTAAATACATAATAATTGTATTAATTTACAATTATTGTTTATTAACGTTATACCTAATACATTTGGAGATTTACTTTTGAAATTTAGACTTAAAAGCCAAAGTTTAGATTTTTCATCAAATATATAATCCAAATAAAAGTTTCTACATTACAGCTTTAAAGTAAACGACATATAGGTTCACTAGAATTATATACTGATGAGTAGAACGACTCATAAAAAAATTAATTTCATTCTTGAATAATAAGTAAAAACTTACCAACCTATTACTCCTAAGGCCACGTTCACATGGACGCACGTACACACGCGTAAGCACGCCACAATATGCGCGTTCACAGTTCAGATGGCTGCGTGTCACGCGCGTTGTACGGGAATGTTCTAATCAAAATCCATATTTATAAAACGATTTGTAGTACAGTTTAGATTGTCATCGAGAATGGATGTGATAGATGCTGTGTGTTTGTGGGCCGTCCACCGAAGGATGAGAAGATGCAGACAAAAGAAAGAAAGAAAATATTGGGTTCATCCTCTTTTAAAAACAAGGCTTTCTTATAGTCTTTCTATAGATTTCCATATTTAAAAAAACCCGGATGGGCCTCGCTCTGCTGTACAGTTGGGGGTGGAGTGCACCTCGTTTATAGGATAGGTCATTATTACAATGAATTTGTTAAATTTGAATGCAATGATAGATATCATTGTATACGAATAACGATTCTGAACGGAGTTAATATGTTTGTCTAGGATGTAATACATTGTTGTTTATAAATATTGTAAAAAGTATATTTTATTTTGAAACGATAAATATATTTTTCAATTAGGATGGCTTGGCAGTTGCATACAGCGACATAGTTTTTTAGTCTAGAATATTATACATTATATTATATTTTACATGTAATTTTATGTCAATATTCGTTGTTCAAACGCTTATAAAATAAAATTGTGCCTATGGATTTTAATAATTTTTGAATGACACTAAGAACTACTTCTGTGGAATCTTCTATTAAATTTTCAATTTATCACCGATTATAAAAATAAAATGTAAAAATCAAATATTTTAAATGCCTAAAAGTGGATTAAAAATCAATATAATATTTTAAAATAAATATGTCATAAAGGAAATACCAATCTTAACGGCTGGTAAAAATTTAAAAACCTGCGACTTATACTTTTTGAATTATAACAAATACTTAAAATCGTTTGAGAATAAATCGCTATTTTATGCAATTTCGTAAATATTTAAATTTCAAACAGTCATACAATTTTTTCCTCTAAGTCCGGTAGAAATTTTTTTAAAGATTTTAGAAGAGTAGCTTATAGATAACATAGTGTTAAAATTTTGAACCTTAAGTATGAACAGAAAAAATTTATGAATTTTTATCTACAAAATAACTAGCAAATTATCGTGATTTTTACACATTTTATACAAATTTGAGCATAAGGGCTTATAAAAAAAATTTGAGTAAGCCCATCACCGATATTTTTTAGTTACGATAAGTTTAACTTATTATAAACCTTGTATTAAATTTTCAAGAGTTTTCGGTCTGGCAATTAAATACTATAAACGATATATTCATAATTAATTGTCGGCCGTACTCCCCGGCGTTGCCGGCGGCAACCACCTATCTTATCTAACCCAAGTCGCGATAACGATACAAGCGATTGAATTTTGATATAGTTAAAAATATAGTTTTTGACTAGAACATTCCCGTACAACGCACGTGACACGCAGCCATCTGAACGGTAAACTCGCGTTTTGTGGCGTGCTTACGCGCGTTCATGTGAACCTAGCCTAAGATTAATTAGTTTACAATTAATTAGATCATTTAATATTTTATAAACAAAAAACATTAGTACATTTTCTCCTAGAAGACAGTGCATGTACACCTAATTTTAATGTTAGTTCATCAGTTATTAATGAATCACACTTTTATTTGACAAATATCTAAAGAAGTATTATTGCATTTTATTTAAATTATTTATGTGACCAGACCAGTAGCGTATTTAGGAATTTTGCTATATTTTGAAATATATAATAATTAATAATACACCCATAAAGTCATAAATACGTACATTATATACATTCTTAAAATCTTTTTTTCTAAGCAGACATACTTTAAAATAATATCATACTTGAGAAATACAGAAAATGAGACAACTACCTATATACTACCTATATAAAAAAAGGTCAAGGAGCGGGATCTATCCCCCATATCCCCCCTCCCCCGTAAATACACCACTGGACCAGACTGCAATAGGTTCCCTAGTAGGAACCCTTATTTAATATTTGTTCGAATTTTCAAATAATACAAAGTTCTTAGACATTGAATACTACTACAGTCCCAATATTTTCTTAATTATGTTTACATGATATGTTTCGGAAAATTTAAGATCAGCTGATAGTATAATAACTATGTTATTGGTAGAAGAAATTTTTTTAAATTTTTTGTTTGTTTAATGAATAACTATGTCAAAAATACTTTTTTTTCTTGGTAAATCATATTTGAATACATTTATTTACATTGATTTTTAAGTAGTTCTCTTTGCACTAATTAAAGAAACGATGACATTTTTCTTGTAATCTAACACAATCTCTAGCGAATTAATCGCTTAATAATATTTTTAATCATTAGCGAATAGTGAATATTTACAAGAGCGAAATATATTATTTACATCATTCATATATAACATAAATAATAGTGGAGGGTAGACGTCCACCTTGTGGAATGTCTGAATGAACCTTATAAGAAAACTATATATTACCTACTGTTTTAACTTACTAGGTTCTATTTGTAAAAAACTATCCATGATTATATAAGTCCATTAACTCAAAAAGTATTTAATTTTCCCAACATTACCTCGTAGTCAACTGCATCAAAAGCCTGATTAAGATCAATAATATAGATTACATCTACTTGCCCTCTGTTTTTCACAGTACCGAGTACATTAGCAAGGTACACTTTACAATTAATGGCTTTGATTTTTGTGGTCAAAAATCGTGTTGTTCATTTATTAAAGTGTTATTAAATGATAAGTAATTTTAAGATAATTCTTAAAAACTTTGAACAATGAACATAATTTCGAAATTGAATGATAGTTATTTATTAAATTATCTATAAATATAAAAATGGAGCTAAAAATGTATAAAAATTCATCAATTGAGAACGGCTGGGCCGATTTGGCTCAAATATTTTTTAATTGTTCGTAATTGCTAGGAGAAGGTTCTTATGTAAGAAGAAATGAAGAAAGCTGCACAGAAAATTAAAAACTAATATAGCCGAGTAAATTGTATACCTATATAGCTAACTGAAATCTGACCTTTTTTTTTGTGTGTGTTTTATCGGCGGGTACAAATATATATGTAATCCCTTGGTTACGGAATTATGTAATTCCAGTTTATCGTATAAAACAGATGCATTCGTCAGTACAGTACAGTAAGTTGATTGATAAGAGATAATTATTTTTTAAAGTGTTTTGGTATGATTTTTTTTTAAAAATGCTATTAGAAAATGCTAGCAATTAGACGTATAAACTTAAATCGCACAACTCGAAATTCTGCGAGTGAAAAATATCGAAGAGTCAAACTGACAAGCAACGTGAAGCGTGGAATGAAGTTGAACAGAATCGATGAAATCGAAATCAACAACATAGTGTTACACATAATTTGGTACAGAGATATATTAGACCTTCATAAGTTTACCATAAGTTAAAAGGTGATAGTAAACCTGGGAGCTGCTCAAGCAGACATTTTGATATTTACCATCGAAATTTTAATAATTTATTATTTATATTTTAATTATTTTAATAATAATAATTAGTACGAATTAAATTATTAAAAATTATTATTAAATTATTAACGAATTTAACAAACAGTTCGAGATTTATAAGAGGTAGGATTTTTAACGGGCTACTAAGTGCACGGGTTCAACTAGTTTATTATATTACTACAATACCGAAATTAAATACAGGTATTATAAAATTACTTTTCCATAAAGTTAGAAAACTACCCTAAGGAAGATGTATTATATAAAGCAAATACTAGGCGAATTAAAAAAAAAAACAAAATTTATATAGGATATCAAGAAAAAGGATATCTTGCCCATATGTGTTATACATAATACCCATATTTGTAAGATCTTTAAAGACCTCAACTAATGAGATGTGTATAGGTGAGATATTAACTGCTGATTGTGATAGGAGATTGGCAAGCAAGAGATTGTGATTTTATAGAAACTGAAGAGAAACAATCAGTGAATTCATTATATAAGGTTTTGTTTTTTATCAAAACATTGTTCGTTATACAACATAGAGGATGATAATATATTTGTTTATCTTTTTTCCCTAATGAAACTCTAAAAGTATTGAGTATTGATAGAAATATTATTTTAATATTACCCATGTATCGTTCATGGAATTGTTTAGAAAAATGCATAAGTCGTTGGATTAGAGTTTTTTTTAAACTTATGTGCTTCACGTTTTTATTTTATTAGTCTCCATAAATTATCATCAAACCAATGAGAAAAACTTCGTGAAGATTCTCTAAATATAGAAAAACGTTTTTCCAATAGTAAATTAACAATATTCTAACAATTTTTGACTGCTACTTTAAAAAATATATTATTCCATTTTATATTATTCAAAGTTAATTAAATTCCCTCAAAATTTGCTTTAATAAAATGTTTCCGGACAATTGGCTATATAAACTAATTTTTAATTCCAGTAAATTCACAAATTATATTTAATGGAGGGTAAGGTTTGTTCACTAGAATTAGAGGGCTGGAGCATAAATCAGCCGATAATAAATCTAATGCAGTGAAAATTAATCCTAATGTATTACTAAAGGGATTTATGTAAATTATCAAACTGTGATAATAAAAGTTGAAAATCCGTCAAAAATAACACCAATTATTATAACGATAATCGACTTCTGTTTATAACTATACTGGTGTTATAAAAAAAGTCGTATTAAAAAAGTTACAGTCACCACCTATGTATAAATTGTCACTTAATTTTTCAAATAACCAATTAACCTATCTACGTGATTTTCATATTCAGATAACAGATTGCTCTCTGGGATGTAAGCAAACATCGATCATAAAATTGAATTATAGTTCTATCCTTCATCAATGATAGAAAGTGTTGGCAAAAATACATCAGTTTCAGGCTATCCACAAAAAACATACGAGTAAATTCAAATTTTTTTTTTTTTAAATTACAATAAAATTCTATATTTAATGGTATTTTTTTTCTTTTTCTAATCAATTTTAAATTATTTTGATTTTTAATTTTGAAAACTATAACTTTGAAAATATATAAATTTAACATTTGACCTGTTTACTATTGAATGAATAAATTGACCCTGAAACAACGTAGACAAAGAATAATTTTAGAAATGTTCAAATATGTACTTTTTTCACATCAAACAATTCAATAATACTTATTACCTTTATACGTTAAATATTTATAATTATGATAATAATCTGTGTGAATGATATACATAAATTTATATTTCGTAATGTACGAAGAAGAATGTTAACTTAAAAAAAAAATTGCAAATTTAAATTACAGACAGTACAGGGATAAAAAATACTGTTTTTCCAAATTTTATGGTGCCAACATATTATCATTATAAAATGAATATTAAAACCAAGAAAAGAGTGTGATTTTTCGAAAAAAAACTGTATGTAATCATTAATATTTCTTGAGGTATACGTTTTGGAGATTTAAGAAAATACGAAAAACTCAATAAACGACTAAAGAACAAAATTTTAATAATGTGTAGATTTGTACGCAATCAGAAAATACTTCACATGGTAACGTTAGATTAATTTTTATTTACCGGATGGTGCAGATGATGATAAAATGTAAGCATTTGCATACAACGACGTCGGGTGAAGCGAGTAATGCGATTTATTTTAATCATTATGTTATTTTATTTATTTTAAACGCTATATTATATCATGCATGTATAACGAAGCTAATATATTATTTTATACGGTACGTGCGTAAGTAATTGTTAGCTGAATAATTACAATTTATTCGAAATATTTATTATCTACTCGGTCGATGAGGAAGTTGTACGAGTCGTTTTCAGTAAGTAATATACGATTTCATATATATAGGTTTTTCTAAGTTTTAAAAATGTATTTGCATGTACGAATAATATGGTGAACACGCATATATACATTAATATCGATACATTATAACACTTCCCGAGGAAGGAGTCGATAAAAGGTAGAAGATAAAGTTTTCGTTTTTATGCACAATAACAACAATAATACACGGCTAAATAAGAAATAAGAATTACCCGCCTTGAATTAGTCTGACTGTGCTAATTTGATCGATATCGCATAAATTACCCTGACAACGTGAAGCCACTTGAGAATACAACTGTATAATTAAATGTGTATGTATGAGTGAGTGTAAACTTAAACACGTTCTTTCAAAGATTTTTCAAACTAAATAGTTATCAAAAATTGACGGACCGTTGTTTGTTATTAGTATTCTCAGCTTTCGATTTTCGTTTTATTTTATTCAGTGAAAATCGACAAAAACAATAATTATATAAATTTATACCATATAGCATATTTATCAACCATAACATACAACAATAATAACAATACAACATAATGATATGTTTTATAATACAACGCAATATTTTGTACTGTTGTTATATAGAATAACATAGTAACCATAAAAAATCCAAAAATCTATTCGATAACTTATTATGATTATTTCAGACAGTGGATTATAGTGTTTCTATATTAAAATATTCTCTCTTATTTAAATAATATTATAACTGAAGTACGTAATATGACTGTTGGTATAATCCTATATTATACACATGTGGAATTTTTCACATTCAAATTTGTTTTTAAAATTTACCAAAATAAACCAATGCATTCACTGATTTAAAATGAACTATTATTATTTACACTCGCTGTACATATGGCAGATTGTTATTATTATTATTATTATTATTTCTTTTTTTTTTTGAAAATATTTATAACAAAAAAATAATACAGTCCAACATTGACTTTACAACAATTAAATTCACACTAAACGCATTAAAAAAAAAAAAAAAAAAATCAAAATAGGAAAATTTTTATTTGATTAACATGAAACATCTTACAAAAAAATTGTTGACGGTTTTGTATATAATATATTTTACTGCTAGAGTTGTACATCAACTGATATTTGAGGAGAGAGTGAAAACAATATCCAAGTGTTCGAAAACTTCAGCGATCAGAATTCATTAATGTTCGTTATGATATAATAAATATTTCAAGAGATCCCTTATTAATTTTACTCGAGTAACCGAAATCGACGGCTCAACCCTCTATTGTACACCTCGTAAAAATAATTGCACAAATATATTATACTGTTACTTCCTCTATTTACCCATGTCCTATTTTTGATTAAATTTGATAAATTAGTTTCTTTTATCGTCGTAAATTTTTACATTATTTTCGGACTAGGTTTCACGTTCCACAATTTTGGGTTAACATTCTTCCAATATTATTATAATAATGACATTTAACATAACCTAAAAATATGTTGTATTTGTGTATATCAAAATAATTATTAGGTCATATTGGAAAGTATTAATCAAATATTTGTAAAATGTCATGAAAAATATAATTTGAGTGAAAAATAAAAATTGTGTTTCATTTTGATAAAAAAAATAAAATAAAAAGTTTGTTTCATTTCAGTAAAAAATATAATCCTTCATGTTTTATTTATTATGCAATACTTTTTGTATTATTGATTGTACCAAATAGAAATAAAAACTAAATTTTATAAATTAACAATTAACACCAATAGTCATTGAAACACCTGAAGAAATTTTACAAAATATAGATGAATTTATAAATAAGTTGCCAATAGTCCTATTACTCATCACTTATTACATTATTGCAGAAGTTTCTCGTCAAAAAAATATATTGGTTCCTAGTGAGTTTATAAGTTCAACTCACAGTTGACAGTCACTATCTCATACGTGAAAAAAATATTTTATTCAAATATTTCAAATTTATATTTGTCATATGGACTTCAAACATTCACCAATATTTTGGAACTAATTTGGAACTATTTGGAACCAAGTTTTCAGAATTTGGAACTTTACCCTTTTCCCAGAATAAGAGTTTTTCGATTAGGGGGCCAAATTCACGCAGCCCCCCCACTTTGTCCTATCGACTTCAAACCTTCACCAATATTTTGGAACTGATTTGGAACTATTTGGAACCAATTTTTCAAAATTTGGAACTTTACCCTTTTCCCGGAATAAGAGTTTCGGTTGGGGTAGGCCAACTTCACGCAGCCCCCCCCCACTTTGTCCTATCGACTTCAAACCTTCACCAATATTTTGGAACTTATTTGGAACTATTTGGAACCAAGTTATCAGAATTTGGAACTTTACCCTTTTCCCGGAATAAGAGTTTTTCGATTGGGGGGGCCAACTTCACGCAGCCCACCCCCACTTTTTCCTATCAACTTCAAACCTTCACCAATATTTTGGAACTAATTTGGAACTGTTTGGAACCAATTTTTCAAAATTTGGAACTACACCCTTTACCTGTAAAAAAAGATTTTCGTTTGGAAGGGAACAACTCCACGCAACCTCTCTCACTTTGTCCTATCGACTTAAAACATTCATCAACATTTTGAAACTTATTTGAAATTAATTAAAATCTAATTTTCCGAATTACCTAAGGTTAATATAGGCTACAGATTTAAAAACAAATAGTAATAAAAAATTAAAATTGTGAGATTTAAAATTTGTTAATGCTTTAAAAAAAGAAAATGAGCTATCTAAAAGAAAATAAATCTAAAATTGCAAAGTTGAAAGCAAACAATTTTTTTTTACTATTGAAATATAATATTTAAACTCTGGACTATATGTGCCCTTAATGTATTGCTATGCTCATTGGAAGGAGACCTCGGAGTATTTTAAATTGACATTTTGACTGTAGGAAGAATATTTTTTGTAATTGTTAATAATTATCCTATCTATGTAAATATATACACCATGTAAACAACTATTAGCCACTTGAAAAAGTTCTATCCTACGTCACTCAGGCATTGTCAAGTCATTGAGGGCAATTTTTCGGTTCCTCATGACTTTATATGGTATTAATCTTTAACATTACTATTTTAATTGTCAATATAATTACAAATTTACAATAACTGTATTAAAACTAACTAAATATCTACAAACGTATAAAATATAACGGTAAGTATACTTCAACAATTTTGAACACAAATTACATTGTATTACGTATAGTTAATATAAACCATATCATCATTGGTTTTTCTTATTTTATCATATAATTTGATGCTATTTTGAATACAATACATTCAGGCTATTATTATTGGACAAGTCCGTAAAGCGTTATTTTTGAATTTATATTTGAATGGTTCAATATACATATAGTTTTATACGTATGATATATTTTTAATATGAAGTTATTTTTATAACTACTATAATTTACAAGATAGTCCATTCATTTGCAGAACGCTAGTGTAGTAAGATAGACGTTATTTAGTTGTTTTATTTTAACTACACTTAAGAGCTGGGTAAAATACATCATTTTAAAAAAAAGCAAAGTGAAGGTAAGTAATTATTGTAGTTAAAGTAATGAATTTGTAAACACCAAGTTGTTTTAAATATAATAATAATTAAGAAGCGGTTCTTCTAAAGAAAACTTTTCTTTTTTTTTTAAAAAATTATATCAAATGTTTTTCAATTTTTTTGTCTATTTATTTTTTTTTTGGAAAATTGTTAATTACTTGTGCCATTATATAAAGTGTTCCTAAGTTTAGTGGTATAATATCAAAGCGGGATACATAGAAGATAATCTATTTATATTTCGTTTTCTTATACAAAATGGCATTTTTGTGCATACTTGTGATTTGTACAGTCTATAATTTTAAGGACCGGACTGAATTGAAAATGTCAAATAAACAAAGGTCCGAAGTCGATCCATTACGATCCAGTCGATTTTTTTCAAGTAATTTTGATATAAAAACTTTTACTCTCAATCTAATATTGACGGAATGAGAGAGTTATTTAAAATTAAAAAAAAAAAAAAATGTCCGAACTGCATGCTATTTCTAGAGAAGTCTGTCCGAGTTGCATGCCACATATTACAGGGACCTGTCCAAATTGTATGCTACTTCTAAGAGAAGTATGCCGTACACCCACAAGTTTATTTATTATGCGCTTATTTTGACTAGAACTCTTTATGATATTGTGATTATAATTGATTAGTTTCTAGATTGAAATATTTTTTCTATCCGAGAAAACATTTTACATATTTTAATGCCATGAAAAATTTAAAATACATTTTCTTGATTACCCTAAGCAACAATCGGTTTATTTAATGTTTAATATTCACAGTTAAGCGAAGGTGACTCAAATTTGGTAAAATGTTTACTCGAATATATAAATATTTCAATATAAAAATTAATCAGTTTCTATGAATCTGCTTTTTAAAAAACTAGAAAAGTCAAAAATAAAGTTTAAGTTGTACGTATAAGTGCATTATAATGAACTTGGGGTTACATGGTATGCAATTCAGATATTCCAATTTATATTTATTTTTTTAGCATGCAATTTGAATGCACCGAAAGAAATACGTTTTAAAAGAAAGATAAGAAAACTATTTATTTTGCCACTAACTAATTTAGAGTAACTTATTTATTATTTAGAGTCTAAATTTTAGACTGATTTATCTCCAGTATTTTTACGACGAGTGGATAATAGATTAAGATTAAGCTTGCCCCCAACCGAAAAACTCTTATTCCGGGAAAAGGGTGAAGTTTCAAATTCTGATAACTTGGTTCCAAATAGTTCCAAATTAGTTCCAAAATATTGGTGAAGGTTTGAAGTCGATGTGACAAAATGGGGGGGGGCCAACTTCACGGACGTCATTTATTCATTAAGTTTACTATTTTTTGATTTATATTCGATTTACCATACTCGCTATGACTATGTTTTCCAACCTCTAAAGTAAAAGCATTATTTTTATCGTGCATACGAGGGCTGTTCAAAAAATACGCGGACCGAGGTCATAAAAAAAAAGTACTTTATTTACAAGTTACAAATCTGGGTCCCCTTCAAAGTAGTTCCCTCCCGAACGCACACACTTATCCCAACGGTGTTTCCACTTCTGGAAACAGTCCTGGTATGCTTCTTTCGTGATGGCTTTCAGCTCCTTCGTCGCATTTGATTGTATCTCCGAAATCGTCTCAAATCTTTTTCCTTTGAGGGGTTTTTTCAGTTTTGGGAATAGAAAAAAATCACAAGGAGCAAGGTCAGGTGAGTAGGGGGGGTGGGGAAGAACTGTGATCGAGTGCTTGGCCAAAAACTCACGAGTTCTGAGTGCTGAGTGGGCTGGAGCGTTGTCGTGATGGAAAAACCAGTTGTCACTTTTCCACAGTTCTGGCCTTTTTCGTCGGATGGCGTCCCTCAGACGTTTGAGTACCTCAATGTAAGTAATTTGGTTGACTGTGGAGCCTCGAGGAAGGTACTCGTGGTGAACAATACCCGTAGCATCAAAAAAAACTGTCAGCAGCACTTTGACATTCGATCGAACTTGGCGAGCTTTTTTGGGTCTTGGGGACGTTTGACCCACCCATTGGGAAGATTGGACTTTTGTTTCAATGTCATAACCATAAACCCATGATTCATCACCGGTTATAATTCTTGGCAAGAAGTTTTCATCTTTGTCTGAACGATCAAGCAGTTCTTGACAAACCCTGACGCGATTGGCTTTTTGGTCGGCAGTCATCAGGCGTGGCACAAGTTTCGCAGCGACGCGATGCATGTTCAATTTTTCTGTCAAAATTTCGTAACAAGACCCAACGGATATCCCACACTCTTCGGCGAGCTCCCTGATGGTCAGACGTCGATTTGCGCGCACAAGGGTGTTGATTTTGTCAACGTGTGAGTCGTCAGTTGACGTTGAAGGACGCCCAGGACGCTCATCATCGTCAATCGACTCTCGACCACCCTTAAAACGTTCATGCCACTTGAAACATGCAGTACGCTTCATTGCAAGATCGCCGTAAGCCGTGTTGAGCATAGCAAAAGTTTCAGTAGCAGATTTCCCAAGTTTCACACAAAATTTCACAGCGATTCGTTGCTCCTTCAGGCTGTCCATTTTGCAATCCGACAAATGAAAAAAACACTTTTCACTAAAAACCGTGTAACTTGTCAACAAATAAAGATATCTGCGATCGTGAAACGGCGTTTTGATCAGCTGATATGTACGAACCTAGCGACACCAAGCGGATTCTCCGGGAACCAAACTGAGCGGCGTAATTCAAACAGTCCGCGTATTTTTTGAACAGCCCTCGTAATTTTGCATCATACATTTTCACAGATCTCCAATGTATAGAGTTTCGCAGTTGATCCGGAATTGTACTTAAAATTATTTCAAAGAAGCATATATCTAACCTTTTTACTTTCTTAAAATTAAATTTTTTTTTTTACTAAATAAACTAATTTGTCATTCAAAATATTGAATTACTAATATTGAGTACAATAATAATCAAAAACTGTATAAAAAAAAGTACTATTGACCACGAGAGTGTACGACGTACTAAAATTAATACACAATAACTTGATTATTTTATTCGTTATTTTATAATATATCAATAACACAAATTTTATATTTAATGTTATAAATTATTACTCTGTTCTATTTTCAATAAAGAATCTGAAATCAGATACATCTATATACTCGAATTAGTATCGTTACTAGTTATAACAAAATATTAAAGATGAATAATATAATAATAATAACAGTGCTCCCCAAAATGTCGAACGCAAAACCGTGGGCAAAAAAACACAAATATTTTTAGACGATAAGAAGAAATAAATGTATCAAATTTGGTCAAAAAGAATACGTAAGTAAAAAAAAGAAAAATTATTTTTGAGCGAAAGTAGTCCCAACTGATATTTTGTTAATATCCGTTTTGGACTGCACAAACCTCGTATAATGAGGGGCTTTACTCGGTTCGGGAACGAATAATAAAACGATTAATTTCAATTCCCTTGAATTGCGGTGTAATTTTAAGTTTTTTTTTACCAATGATTCGATGTTATATGATAAGCCCCGAAGTATAAAATATCGTGGCAGACGTTAAAAATGATCAATAAGCGTCCTCCTTCTTTCGCCATCACTCTTACCCGTATTCTCTCTCTTTCACTCTTTCTCTCTCTCTGTCTCTCACACACACACTCTTTATTCTAACTCATTCACTCTACTTTTTGTCCTCCAACTCTACATTCAAGATCCGAAATTACTATTGTAAAAATATATTATTTTTCAAACAGCTCGTTGATTTCTAATTTAATTTATAAGTTCATATTTTTGAATCTGAACAATCAATCAAAACACCGCAAAAGTATTATATAACGACAGGACGAAATTGAATATATAACACGGATATTATTATATTCGTAAAATATGCTCGTCAGAAATATAATCTGCGGATGACAGGTTAATTATTTTAAACTTTATGTTATTCACTCTATATATTACTTATGATTTCTACGTACGAATTTTAGTTTCTACGAAACTAATTTTATCAATCCATGTAATTTATTAACATCATTGCATATGAATGGTAAATTAATAAGTTATATTCACATGATACTAATACTTAGAATACAATAGTATATTTAAGAAGTTTTTTAAACTAATTTCAAAATGTTAATACATTTAATATGATATTAGTTGATAAAATACTAAACGAATGAAAACTACTTATTATGAACATGTATTGCATGGTCTCCAGTCACGAAAAGAAACATTTCCAAAGTTCACGAACAGTACATAGTTGAATATCCGAAATACGTAACAGCATTAAATTTAAATAATTGTAAACTTTTTATAATTTTCATATTATTCAACAATAAAAAATAAAAGTAATATTATCACTAGAAATCAGACAAAAATCAATAGAGTACAATTTAGATAAACCGAACTTTCATTGGATACAGACATAGCCTCAGAATTAATGAAAACGTTAAACTGTACAGACAATTAAAATATAATTTTAAAATTATAGATATAAGTAATAACGTGTTAATAACATTTTATAAAAGTGCCAATGATAAGAAAAAATAAATAAATATTAATTTGTTTATTAGAAGCCAGTACACTTCAGTTTATTATGATTCTTGACAGTTGCTTAACATCTTTTTCAATGTATGTATATGTTGGAAAACTGAATAAATCATAACATTAATCTATTATAGTATTTTATGATAATTCTGAATTTTTTTCAATAAATTCAAGATTTTTAAATCTTAGTAAAGTTATCAAATTAATTTTACTTAACGATAGTAAAACATTCATTAAATTAGTATTTTAATATATTTTGTAGTGTTTAGTTTCGATGATTACACAGTATAACTCTATAAGTTGGTTTTATTCATTTTACTTAATTGTAATAGTTATAAGATTAAAATTTATATTTCTAGTTTAATTATTGTGAACATTATTAAACATCAACAAAAACAACAAGACATTTTTTTTTTTAATTATTATACCGTTTTGATAAAAATAAAATATAGAAAAATAAAGGTAAGTATATAGTTTTAGAAAATTTACATTTTAGCTAATTCATTCATCTAGAAAACATAACACTGTAACTAATATATAACATCAAAGTAAAACTAATATGATTTATTATAATTTATAGGACTATATTATGTAATTAATTTATATTTAAATACGAATTTCATGTTACAGAAACCATACATAATACAATATTAGCTTTAAATAGAAAAAAATAGTTCTATTGTAGAAATGGACGTTTATAAATGTTCAAAAATATAATTTGATCTCAAAGAAAGTGAAGTATTAAATTAAATTGATATTGTTGTACGATATAATATATTATATATTTCTGATTTAGACGTAGGTATTTACAAGTTTTATTAAAAATGGACGTAAAACCTTAGCGATGTGTAAAAGCCGTACGTACTCGCATTACGTCTCACTTGAATAAAATTAAAAACGAACGTTAAAAAAATAAAATTAATATATATTGTAAGAAATAAATGTGTTAGACATTTTATATTAATATATAGTTTCGATATAACGTATTCATTGAATAATTTCTCCCCTGGGTTAAACTTTTATTTTTGCGTTAGGCACAACAGAAACGCGTGTTTTAAAATGCCAACAATTTGATCGATCGGTATACAGCCATTTACTCTTTAATTTACGTATATTTAGTTATATTTTTCGTGAACCCTTTTTTTTTTTTTTCAAGGACTTGGCGAAACCAGCTGAAAATGACGATAACCACGTTCTTTCTATTACCAAAGCCGTTTTAATATATATGGATTTATATTTTTTTCCCACTTTTTTCTCCAACGTTCTTAGAAAACTCTGATGGATTAACTGAATCTAACTTGTCAGTATTTCGTTCGAATAATATTATTCGGGCAACGGCAACAACTACTAGAAATATTCTACTGCAGCAGTGCTATACTAAGCGCGAACGTTATTCACCGGGTGTAAATCATACGTCCGACCGGAAATAAAAAAAAAAAAATCTCTTGCAAAAGCAGCCTGTTGTGGGAAAAATAAAAATATGATGATACTATCTTGGGAATACGCGTGGCATACTGTATATTTATTCGGGGCTATATTTCTTTACGATCGAAACTCGCGTAGTCATTATCGAATATCGTCATGATATTTCCGAAATGTTTCTTCTGTATTGTTTTTGCCTCTCATATATATATGTTATAGCTTGTAATACGTCATTGGCGTGAATTTCTCTTAGATATACATATACAATATTTTTGGGCCTTTAGCACCAAAGTCAATTTAGGAAATGGATTTCGGTGTGGACGAGTGTATATAAATCGACAGTGTTTATTTGTACGCGTGCACATCTACAATATAAATATAAATACATACATATAATAAAAACCTACTCACACACGCACGCACGCATGCAAACTTTTGTACACACACACACACACACAAATATGATGTGACAGTACAATAAAACATTGGCTTAACGTACAAAGGTTATAATGGTCATTTTCTCAACCCTTATAACTTTGGTTCCCGTGAGAAAAGGTCAAGTGGATATTTTTTTCCTGTTTCTTTGTAAATAAGGAAGTTTATCGTGTCGACTGCAAGGATTTAATAGGATTTTTTGGGCTGTATTCTAACAACGAATAATCACACTATACGTATATGTGTTCAACGAACGAGTTGTCAAATTCTGTCAATCTGCAAAAACTATTTATATACAAGAAATGCGGTGATGACGGCGAGCTAACTATCCCTTATTGAACATCGACATTCTAGAACAGGGTTCAGAAGAAAATAAATGTATTGCCTTCAAAAATGAGTGTATGTGTATGTGTTTGTGTTTGTGTATAGTTACGCGTACGAACACAAAGAAAATAAAAGGCCACGCGACAGCGTTTTCTCGTGTATAGTACAGCATGTTAAAGTAATTGACATTGTGTCTGACAATTTGAAATGTACGCGTGTGAATACATACAGTAACGTAAGATTAAAAATAATGTGTCACACGTACGCTGTATATATATGATACGGTTGTATTTAATATATAATATAAAGTATTTTTCTTAAGCTTTAATTCTTTACGGTTCATTTTCATGGTAACATAAGTGGCTAAATATAAAGCAATATATAGAACGATTTCAACCGTCATGTTGTCATCACGTGGCCATATCTTTTGATGAAATTTTTCATCCTTGAAACTTGTATACTCTTCGGATATATATTTTATACCAATATGTAAACGTTTGTAACTACAGTATCTATGTATGCTTGCGCATGCGTTGCAAGTGTGTACGTACATTTTCGTGCATGCTTATATTCGTGTACATAATTATAACAGTGTGATAAAAACATTTTAATTTATATAAGTAATTAAAATTCAAAAGTGGTACCTATAATGTTTTCTTTAATATTCTTCTACGCATAGTTTAGTTATTCGATATAGATTTTTTTTTTTTTTAATTAGCATATAATAATTAACAACGTTAGAATATTGCAAGCTGTGAATAAGTCATAAAACTTTATAAAGACTTATAAATAAGGTACAGCTGTTTTACAGCATTTATTTTCCTGTAAAACAATTTTTTTTAATTACATTTGATTTCGGTAGTCAGCAGTAGTGCAATTGATGTTTATAAAAGATCTAAGTAACACAAAACTTGTAGATTTACAGGTGTTAATTGATTATTGGAAAAATTAAATACCTTTAAAATTGTTAATAATAAACATTAATTTAGTAAGAGTTGACACTTTTTTATTAATACGTTATATATTATATACAAATGTAATTGTATAAAATATATTAATCAAAAGTTAGAACGTTTTTTAACGAATATAATATAACACAAATATAAATATATTTATATATATATATATTTATTTATTTATTTATTTAAATATACGGACGTTAGGTTATAAAGTTTTTAAGTGTGTGTACAGAGAGCTTAACTATTAGTATATAGACAAAACAAAATATATATATATATATATATATATATGTCTCAAAAAAGGTTTAATGAAACTTTTGTTATCAGAAAGTTACTTCAAAGTATTCAAAAAAGTTGACATAAAAAAAAATATAATAAAGATACTCGATAGTTTAAATAACTGAAGCAATGGAAACAGAGTATATACACGAATAAGTAGGTAAGTGTCTTACTCGTATTATATTATATTATATTAATACTGTTGTGAGTTGGTTACAAGAACATTAGAAAATTGAATAAAGTAGATGGGAATAAAAATACCGCAGAAAAACTATTTTAAATTTATGAAATTGCTATGATAGAATTCTCTTAAAATGTATTAAAGTCCTTTAGATACAAACTGCAGTAAATATTTTATGTGCGTCGTTTATTGTAAACACAATATAATAACAAATGTGTTACTTCCGAATGCAATTATTTAGTTTATTTACATTAAATTATTATTATTATTATTTAATATAATATATCGTACTATATTATAGTACATAAAGTGCAAGTCATAACATAGGACTGTTTATTTGCTAACCAGAATTGTATGTATTTATTTTCTGTCTCAAAATTTTGTAGCGTGCCGATCGGAGAGTTCGACATGGTTACACAATGTTAAGATGTGAGGATGTTTAGAGCTAGATTAATAACTTCAATAACTATCAAAAATACTTATTACAGTACAACTATTCTTTTATTTTACACTTAGTTTAATAACAATGTAGACTAATTAAACTGATAATGACAAATATAAGCTGAGCGTATGTACTGGATGGCTGGATTCGTCTGTTATTGGTGATAAAACGGAGCCCTTATATACATTGTTTGATTGTGTCATCGTTGGTTAATTTATGTTTTCACATCCTGGTTGCCCTTGGCCTTGATCGGATAATTATGATGATGTTATTTTGCAATTTTTCTTTATTCGTGATTTTGTGATTCACACGTGACTTCCTTCCTATTACTATTATTTGATTGTTACACAATTTGTTCATGGTCAGTTTTAATTTCCAAAATATATATGATGAAATATACAGATACGTAGTACATTACAATGTGTATATTTATCGTGATACTGCAATATCATCTAAATAATATGTACATATAGGTGCTCATATAATGCTCGATGTGAAATAAGTACTGAATTAGTTAACTCTTCTGTTCTATTTAAACGCAAAGATAAACGCGATAACATAAAGGTTTACATGTTTTTTTTAGATTCTGAACGGAGTGAAGAATGTATTGATTTTACAACGACTATTATTTTATATTTAATATAATGATAAAAAGTATGAAAAGAAAGTAATATTACAGAGTCTTAAAAGATTGACATTAGAAGCGAATTTTTTCTGTTGAACTGTCGAGAAAATACTTCTCTACGCATTAATTTAATTACAGATTATTTCGAAGAACATGGATAAGATTTTCTAGACTTAAAAATATGATGATAGGTCTATTTATTATACCATATGCATTTATTGTATCTAGAAACGATCTGGGTGGAAGTATTGCAAACGCAATGCCCATCTGGGTTTCGGTTCAATCAGAGGTTTCATATATATAAATATGATATAATATGTTATGATAAAAAGTGAAGTTTAAAAGTAAAATGTATTTAATTGAAAAAACCATAGATATTTATAATATTTTTTTTATCGATATTATATTTATTGGATATAGAACGTTAACGTTTTACAAAGCCATGTTATTTTTTAAGTTTATTAACGATTATAAATTAAGTTATTTAACTATTATAAAAATAGATAATGGTTTAAATGCATATGGTATATTATATGTATACTTGATTTATAATATTTTAGAAGAAGATAACTTAAAAGTAAAGAAAATAATTATTTAAATATATAATATACTAGTAATTATTACTATTTTTTTGTAGAATTTATAAATCATAAGCATAGGGTTTAAGTTATGTATTTAAAGATAAATAATATATTTTTAAGATATTCTTTTGTGTACATTGATTATTATTATAGTTTGAGAATAATTGCATTTTAATTGTTTTAGTATAAAATCTATACCTCGAAGGAAACATTTAATTTTAAATGTTTTTAACCGTTTTAACTCATAAACATTTAATTACTTATAACTTAATAATATTTCATTTAAATTAAAAAATTCAAATTTATTATAAATTTCTTAATTTTTGGACGAAATATTCATTTTAGATTCTGAACGGAGTGAAGAATGTATTGATTTTACAATGATGTGTGTTTCTTTTTTTTTTTTTTTTTGTGTCTGTCGACACGATTTGGGGCAGTAAAAATGCTTCGATTGCCTTATGTAGCAACTTTTCTGAAAGGAAAGTGAATCTATTTCGTACTTTGGGGGGTCAAAAGTAAAAAAATTTCAATATTTTTTAAATGCGACGGGAAAAACCATAAAAAAATTTGGGAAAAACGGAAGTTTTTACGCAAAACCAGTTTTTGACATAATCAAATTTTTTATTTTGCTATAACTCAAAAACTAATCGATGTAAATACTTGAAATTTTCACCAAATGTTTAGATAAGCGTTCTCTATACACCATTAAATTTTCAAAGTATTTTGACTTTTATTAAGCTATTTATAGACAATTGAAATTTTCAATATTTTTAAGTATTTTTTTTTAAAATAACGATAAAAATTTTTTGGCTGCCTAGAAAATCTTGAAAATTTAATACAAGGTCTCTTATAAGTTGTTCCTTAACTGATAAAAAAAAATCTAAAATCGTAAGTCACAATTTTTTTTTATAAGTGCTCAAAGTTACAATTTATACGAAATATGTAAAAATCACGATAATTTGCAAGTTTTTTTGTAGTTAAAAATTCATAAAATTTTTTCTGTTCATACTTAAGGTTCAAAATTTTAACACGAGGTTATGTATAAGCTACTCTTCAAAAATCTTTTAAAAAATTTCTACCGGAATTAGAGGAAAAAATTTTATGACTGTTTGAAATTTAAATATTTACGAAATTGCATAAAATAGCCATTTATTCTCAAACGATTTTAAATATTTTTTATAATTCAAAAAGTATAAGTCGCAGATTTTTGAAATTTCTACCAGCTGTTAAGATTAGTATTTCCTTTATGTCATATTTTTTTTAAAATATTATATTGATTTTTAAGCCACTTATAGGCATTTAAAATATTCGATTTTTTTACATTTTTTTTTTATAATCGGTGATAAAAAAAATTTGGCTCGTACAAAATACTTTAAAATTTAATAGAAGATTCCACAGAAGTAGTTCTTATGTTCATTCAAAAATTATTAAAATCCATAGGCACAATTTTTTTTTATAAGCGTTTGAACAGCGAATATTGACAAAAAATTACATGTAAAATATAATATACTGTATAATATTCTAGACTGACAAAGATATCGGTTTTTTATAAAATGCTCTAACTCAAAAATGAAAAACCGCAACAACTTGAAATTTTCACCAAATCTTTATATTGACGTTCTCTATACATGGTTAAGATTTCAAAGTATTTTGACATATTTTGACTTATTTATAGACAATTTAAATTTTCGGTTTTTCTAAATTTTTCGTTTAAAAATAAAATATACTTATATAATATTTATAAATAACATTGTATTATATTCTAGACTAACATATGAACTCCGTTCAGAATCGTTATTCGTATACAATGATATCTATCATTGCATTCAAAAATAACAAATCCATTATAATAATGACCTATCCTATAAGCGAGGTGCACTCCACCCCTAACTGTACAGCAGAGCGAGGCCCATCCGGTTTTTTTTTTTTTAATTTTTACGTTTATAGTTAAATATTTTTATTTTTATGTTTTAAACTCGTGTTAATAATTAATATTGAAGTGATAACACAGTTGGAGAACCTGTTATGTCTATGAAACATTTTCACCATATTCTACAAAACAAGAGTTAAAAGTTGAAGTAATATTTTCTAATTGAAGAAAATGGTAATAGTAAGCATGAGGGACAAACTTCCCTTATTACGACGTCGTGAAAACGCTCTTTTTCGCTCGTAAATTATGTACATCCCTACTTTTATTTTACATTTATAGCAATACAGAATTATTTTTTGCATTATAGTAACGAACTCAAAATGTTACTTTGATTAGATTTTTCATTATATTATATTATGCACAAAATTATTAGCCCCAAAAATGATCAAATTTGAAACTTTGGAAGGTGGAAAAGATTTTGGGAAGAGTGTTATTCAACACCTGCGTACGTCATTGATGCATTGTATGACAAATATCCACCAATATGAACCTGATTGAGACCCTCATCAATACTTGTAATACATGTTTTATTTGAGAATAAAAGGTTTTGTTTGAGGCTTTTGAAGAAATAATGTACGTTGCACTTACTTAATTCTTATAGATATTGGACTAGTTAAGCGGAATGACATGAATTTTAGTTTTATTTTTACACATATTTCGATCTATTAATTAAATAGATCATGGTTGATGGGTTTAAGTAATTGATTTCATAATATTTTACATATGCGAGGTATTAAAAATGGATTGTTTTCTTAGTTAAATGTAAACTATTACTGGAGTTACTGAACACTTATGTTATTCGAAAACTTTTATTATAGAGGAAATTGGGCGTGCCAACGACCACTACTGCGCAACCCTCCAAAATATCTAGTCACCACAGATTGTATAAAGTTGTACGAGTAGTTGTGCCTAAAGAAATGTGGGCCAAACCTCCTCGTATGTCATATTAATAAAAATTGATGGATAGATGAATATGAATGACACTAATGTTGTTGCTTCATCGATCAAATCGAAATAAATAGAAGTGCCACTGACTTGGACACGGAGTTATAATAAACGATACAATTATTGATTAACATAAACTATGTAACTTGGTGTAAATTTTTGTTTTATTATTATACTATTAAGTTATTCGTTGTTGTCTTCTTCCTCAAATTTTCAGTCCATTAAAAGCTATCGTTACCATCATAAAACCTCATAATTTTATTCGTTGTTAAATAAATTTATAGTTTCAAAAAATTAATAAAAAATCTATGCATCCTTTATTATTTTAAAATAAAACATTATTTTCTTTATCTTTTATAATATATGATCATAGATTGGAGAACGTTTAACATTATGCGTTCGGTTTAAAAGTCCCGGTACCGTATCAGCCGTGATAATGTATTTACAGTAAACAATACACATATATAGTTTTAGATGATACCGCGGGAATGGAAGGTGAAAAGCAGGTATAGCACGATACTTATTTAATACGTTCATTATAAAAGGGTATTAATTATTTCAAGGGGTTCCGCGTTAGGTTTTCCTGTTTCCTGTGGCTTATGGTCTATATACGCTCAACGACGAAACCCGCCCGATACCCGAGTCACACCGCTAATGATAATTGTATAACATCATAACATAACGTAATGAACATTTTCAGTAAAACCAATGCCAATATTTTATACATGGCGGCAAAGGTAATACATTGGAGTCAAGTAGTATATCGATAAAGTGCCCGTGTATTATCTAAATTGATCATTGTTAGTAATTATTCGGTATGATCATTATAATTAGGTCGTACGTACACACACAAAAAAACACAAAATCTCATCAATTACACTCTCATTTTATTTTGGATGTACCTCATGAGATTTTGATTTTATTCCTTGATTGATTAATCAAAGATTCTATTGTCCTCGGAACACCCGCAGCGTAATTTATTCAATGTCACTCGATGTGTCATGGAGCAAATTTATAAATGAGAAATTCAAATCAAACTATACCAAAAAATACAGAATAGCTTAAAATATTAATATTATTCTTAGTATACACGCACACGCACACTATAGCTTTTGTAAAGATCCAAACGACAATAATAATATTCAATCACTATTACTTATACTATTATAATTATTATTTTTGTGTTACATTATTTTTTAATGCTTTATTAAGATTTACGGTATTCAGAAAAATTATATATAATCTGTGTTCAGTTATATTATCACAGCAGAGTTATTAATAAATAATAATTCTTAGACGTAATTTTATTATATTTGACTATGAAACATCTTCTGAAACATAAAATGGGATGTTTAAATATTAACCATAGTCAGATTAATCATTTAATGATAAGGACATTTACTTATTACGACATCCCACAGATAATTATTAGAGAATATTATAAAACAATACAAGAAGCATTTGTTAAATTTGCTTATACTATAATACTAATAATTATATTAAAACACTCGTAAAATACAATCGCTACACGATTATTTTTTACTTGATACTTTTGCAAAAGAAAACAATTATAGTTTTATACTTTTAACGATAATTCAAAATATAGAATTATAGTTAGAAGTACTTTATGGAAGTTTCTAAATAAATTTGTGGCTCTGGAAAATTTAATATTATTAAATAATTCATCAATAGAAATGTTTAAACGTATTAAAATATAAAATTGTAAACAGTATATGATAGTTATACCATTTAACTAACCTGTATAGAAAATTTAATGGATTTTACTTGTTCATAAAATACAATCCAAGTATATTGAACATATTTATTTTTTTGATAATCTTAAATATTTTTGAATGGAGTTACAAAAAACAATTATTATTATTTAATTTGTTGTGTAACAATAGTCTTTGTTCGATAAACTTTCTAAATCAATATACCATAGTGTACTAATAGCATTTCAGATATATGTTCTATCTCAAGACAAAAGTTTTTATTGCAGCATATTTTTATACCAGCCATACATTTTGGATTGCATCTCTTTTAAAAAAATAAAACCAGAAATAAAAGTTCAACTACTATGAATAGTGACTATAATAATAACAGTAAGATTAACTAATGTATTTTAAGGACATTTAATTTCTTTAGATCAATCTTATAAGAATCAAATGTTATGACAATATCACAAATTAAGTGAACTCAAAAAATAAATAAGACATGAAATCAGATAACTATTAAGTATAAACAATGAAGAAACATAATAATCAGGAAAATATTTTTTAAAAAACTATAGTGATATATGTTATATAAGCTTTATATTTTATTGATTGAATCATTGACAAAATTAAAAAATACATTGTAATATGGGTAAAATACATACCAGCATTCTTTTATTTTTGTATAACAAAAAACTACTGATCCAAGGGTGGATCCGCTTTTTGTAATTTAATTTATACGAGATAACGATAAATAGTGTTTTTATAATAACTATTGCAATATTATTTACAGTGATTACGGTAATAGAATTTATATTGACCACTACTGGAAAAAAATGTAATTATGATGGTCGAAAATTAGAATATCCTTTAAAAAATTTTAAACTAGAAGTTGTTCAAATTATTTTTATTACAATTTCAGTATAAAATATGGCGCAGCCTGATTAAGAACATTTTTTGGAAAAGAAAATTACAACTGCAGGTCCCTATCAAATAATATATCCTATTTTTCTTCTTAATTATTAAAAGTCAATTTACAATCCGTATATAAACTATTACAAAAGGAAAATATTTGCAATAGAATTAAAATAGTATGAGTAACATGTAGTGGACGAAACCCATTGGTAACACCACCTCTTTTGCTAACTTAATAAATCTTTACATCATTTTTGTTTAAATCTGTGTGACAAATATTTTGTGTGGGCGATGGTGATATATGGAATATCAGAGTTATTTTAATTAGTTATTATAAATTCGGATTATGGATTCTAAAATCCAAATATCCGATTTCAAAAATTTGAAAATCCTGGTTCTGATATCAGAAAGCTTATTTTAATACAAGGTAATCCAGCCGAGTTATTTAGTGTAACCTGAAACGGTGATCATACTGTATATTAGTTGTAACTTGAATAAGTTAACTAGGTATTTAGTGGATAACTTAGTACATATATAGAAAAATAGTTAAGATTTTAACAAAAAAATTTAATATTCTGATTACAATTTTAGGAACTTTTCTACTTTACCGGGCACCCTTTTTTTACGTTTTTTTTTAAAAAAATCCTTAATTTTAGGCATTTTAATAAATGGGGCACCAAAAAAAAAATTTGCACAAATCACTAGTTTTTGAGTTATAACCCTTTGAAATTTAAATAAAACGTAATATTTTTTAAATATGGTTAAATAAGTATGTCAGCTTAAGTTGTGGCGCAATGGCTGTGTCTTCAATTTTGAATGCGGTGGATTATCGTTTGAATCCCAGAATTATTTTTTTAATTTTTTGCACATTTTTTATTTTATTTATTATTTGTTTTATTTATATTTTCTTTTAATCTATTTCCTTTTTTTACCATGATTAAAAAATAAATAAATATGCTTCGTGTATTTCGGGTGTATCAAAATTCTAAGCTGGATCACTCGTTCGGGGACATTTAAAACGAAAATATCCCCCGACTGGCTAGGAAACAACATCAAAAGTAGATTAAATGTTGAGTGTAGAGGTAAAACTCGTTAGCTGCCTGTCGTAATAAATAATTATTATATCTATAACAAAATAATGTGTAAAAATAATGCAAAAAATATTTTCACTATGAAGGTTTAAAACCAATGTATCCTCAATTAAGGTATTTCCGCGTTACCAATTAGACCACGACTACACGACTAGAGAAGAAAAAAAACATGACTATTAAACCAATATTATCAAATTTCAATAAACTGTAACTTCCACACTAATCGCTTGCGCCAATTTTCATATACACCATCGTTTTCAGCGTTAAAAAATACATAAATTGGCAAAAAAAAAAAATCTAACATTTTGGGTGTCCAGTAAAATAGAAATTTACCCAATTTTATACCCAAAATTTATATTTTTAAGTCTAAAAATCTAATATTTAGATTTTGTAGCCTGAAATTCGAAATCCTGATTTTTCGGATTTTCGGATAATCCGGATTTGTTTCACTTCACTTGTACAAAGCGGATAAATTTCATGATGTTATTTATACATTTAAACACTAAATCATTATTTCATAATAATCAGTAAATTATAACTTGATATTTGCTATAATATATGACCTACTAAAATTAAATTTTCAAAATATTGGTTAGAAATTATATACGTATATATACAGGTGTTAAAATAACGAAAGCACACATTTTATTCAAAATCTAATTCTCATCGCCATTCAATGAATAATCTGTCTTATATTAATAATTTTTCAATTGTGATATTTTTATGAGTAATGAACCAATTTTTAATTTTTTTTATATTAATTTGGTATCTTAATTAAAATTGTATCGAGTTTTATAATGAATAATAATTATAAATTAATCAATTATTGCAGAAACGTCAATAGTCAATTTTTGAAAAAAAATTGAATAGTTGATAAAAACTGTATGATATAAATTATTTTGAAAAAAATAAATTTAAAAATGAATACTTATTAAAACAAAACATACACTAAATACAAATTTACACATTTTACATTTAGTACATAAAAACACAAAGCTAGTATACTTTCTCACTAATATTTAAATTTCATAAACTAAGTGACTCGTGACGTTTCTGCAATCATTGATTCAAATATAATTAAGTTGAACCATGATATAGTTTTATAGAAAATAATTACCGATACAATTATGCATAGGTACCTATTTCTATGGATAAAAATATTTTATAGATGAAAAATTACTTGTTATTCATAAGAATACTTGTAGTATACTCAAAATATGCTGTTAGTACTTTTTATCATTGTTAAAAGTAAGTGTATAACAATATTTAAATACGATATAAATTATATTTCTTAAACTTGCTTTAAAACTTATTTTATTTTATTTAACTATTAACTTTTTGTCACCTAAACCTATATTATCATTATTAATTTATAGAAGAAGCTGTTCACTAACAGCATCTTAGATACTATAAATAGTTTTATAGTTAATTTTATAACTAAAACGTTTTCATTTTTGTCATTCAATGTAAGATCCTTATTTGTGTATTTATTGCATTTTGTTTTTAACTCAATACGCAAAGTTTAGTCAAGGATGAACAGGGCGCTAAAATGTTAAAAATAAAATAACTGTTACGCCCTCTTCCGTATTTACGTTCTTAACCTAATTACTAGTTTTCAATGTGTAGAAAAAATAGCATTTGTAATTTACTACCATCGGGCTTACATTTCTACTTGTTACAACTGAATAAACAAAAACTCTATAACAAAAGGCTAACTACTAACCATACGAATCGCTTGGAACATTTTATATTTTTTTCGCGAACAAAAAGTACGGTCATTTTCATCCTAGTTCATAATTCATCACATATATTTAACATACACACATTCATACATATAAGTATATGCATATACTTATATATATATGTATAATATTATTGCACCTAATCATACAAGTAAAATACTCAACTAAATATACCAGGTGTAATTTATTATTTATAAATTTGTATTTCATATTTTTATTATTCGTATTTAATATAACATACTATTATTTTGCTTAAATTGTATACAGTGAAGTAAAAAATGTTTTTTTTTTTTATTGAAAAAATTATATATCTATTTAATGAAAACTGTGTATATACTAGTGATGGTAATTAAATCCGGATTCTCTGAAAACCGGACCGATTCAGACTTCGTATTATGGATTTCAGACTAAAAAATCCGGATTTCAGAATTTAGAATCCGAAATCGGAAATCCAGATTAACTGATTATCAATACCTGAATTTTAGAATTCAAATTCTAATTAAAAACAAAATATGTATTCTTATCAAAATTATATTTTAGGTCTTAGGCCCGGTTTTTCAATCACATTTATCCGTCAGATAACAGACGGATATTATTCCAGATAAGTGATCCGTTACTTTTTGTATCAAATAAATCTTATTCGACGGATAAATAACTATTTATAATTATAACAGAAATATCGTGTTATCATGATTTAGCATTTTATTTGTAATATTGAGTTACGAAATACGTTGTCTTGTCGTATATTTCACTGTGGTACATTCAAATAATCAAATCATTCAATGGATTTATTTGAAGAAGATGAAGATATTGAAATAATTCAATATTTAAATTTTCAACGTCGTGCGTACACTGTACATGAACGAATAAACCATATGCTGGCGTGGGGTGACGATGATTTTAGATCTAGATTCAGACTTGGAAAAAATGTTAATCGTCATTTATTACAATACATTGAAGAGAAAATAGGTTCACAAACTCATAGGTGAGTTTAAACAAACTTTCGATACATAAATACATACTATTAGGTGTATAGATAAAATAATTATTTTTTTCATAGTTTAATATAAAGGAATAATGCAGTGACAACTATAAATAAATTACTGTTGACTCTGCTCGGTTTTATGCTACTGGTGACTTCTTAATAACAGTTGGTGATTTCCTTGGTGTGAGTAAAACCACAGTTAGTTTGATTGTACGCGATGTAAGTGTGGCCATAGCAAAACTTCGACCAATATCCATTCGCATAAATAAATACGTACAATTTTTGCTATATAACGATTGATATTACGATAATATTACGATTCTTTATCTATTTTATCATTGACCAATCATAATCAAATAGGTTTGTTTAACTTGTCCTATAACGAACAGTTACTTACTTCTATTAATATAATTTTCCTACCGACAACTTTATCCGTCAGATATTTATCCTGGAGAATAAAATTACATTTTTTTTTCGTGTTAAGCAACCTTGTATATAGATATGACTAGTATTGAATAGATTAACATTTATGAGTCGGTAACATCAAATAAATAAATAAATAAGTAACTAAATATGAATAAATAAATCAAATTAAATAAATAAATAGTAGTAATAAATAGATACATAAATGGTAGGTAACAGCGAGTGAATAATTAATTAAGTGTCAAATACTATCTTGCTAGAACTTGGCCACTTCTATTCCTTCCTTTGTTGCTAGCATGATGTCGTCTATTGTGCAGGAAGTTGGGCAGCTTAGACACCTTATTAGATGAGGCATGGTCTGAAACTGTCCACAGTCACAGTATTTATCCTCAGCAAGAATGAAACCCCATTTTGCTCGGTTTACTTTTGTTCTCCCAACCCCTACTCTTAGTCTATTTATTGCTATAAAATTACATTGAAAAACCGGAATCACTTTATTTTAAATATTATCCTTCAGATAAGTTTATCTGACGGATACGTATCTAGTGGATAACTGAATGAATGAAAAACCGGGCCTAACATAAAAGAATATTAACCTATTACATTATACCGGAATTCGAATTTAGTGTAAAATCCGAATTTTGAATTTCAAATTCCAAGAACCCAGATTTTCGAATTTTGGCAAATCCAGATTTTTCCCATCTCTTGTATATACACCTATATTTTACTCAATTTTATGAAAACAATTGATAACGCGTTGTATACCTTTAGACCATGATGTGTTTGTTGTTAGTTATTAAAAATGCAACACGGAAAATGAAACACGTTTCAGACGCAAATATGTGTTACAGGAGACATTGTATGCCTTACGCACAAACACAAATACACACTGAATCACTGGCACATGAGCATTACAGGCGTGTCATACTATATGTATCGTGCACAATTGATGTATACACACGTAATATATGCAGAAACAGCTATTGAGTTATACGATTGCGTAGAGGTATATTACAGCAGTGTACATATTACGTGTAATTATAACGTGTAATTATATAGTTTGCACCGGGCCCCCGGTTCGTTGCTAGCTAACTCGTTCCAGTCGTCGTGTAACGCTGCTGTAGCTGTTAATTTAATCGGAAAGATTTAAATCGTTGAATGTGGAGGTTGATTTCCCAGGTTGCCGTGGTAACAGATGGGTTTCGGGTATCGGGTGGCGGTGGCAGCAGCGATGGAAATTGTTATTATTAATCCCGTTTTAGCGTGCACTTTCTAAAGCTAATAGCAACAATATGTTAAAGGTGTGTACAAACGGGAAGATTTAACTGATGTACACACACACACACACACACACATATATATATTAAAAAGCGTAGTATTAGCCCACTCGCATGTATGTTCTACAGCGAAAGAGGGGTAAGGGAGTAAATGCTCGCACCAGGATTTTGTTAATGACGGCAATATCATGTATATATATAGATATGCATAGACGACCAATGTGTGTGAAAACCGCTTCCGACTAACACAGAAAAACAGATGATAACATGACCGCTGGAAACCGTGTTTGGATCAATGTTTTCCAACAGAATTTATTTAAAATGATAAATTATTTAGCGGTCGAAATTATAGTTACCACTATCACTCAATATAATTAATTTCGAGTAAGTAATTACTATAATTTACGATCCACATACAATATAATTATAATAACTGTAGCACCAGTAGTAGCATTGTAGTAGTAGTAGCAGTTATAGTGAAAGTAGATACTCCGGTAGTAATAGAGTAGTGAACTGTCATAAACTAAAATACATAATAATTCGACTGTCTTTATAATATAAGAAAAAAGTAAAACGAATAGTATTTCTTCAAGTGGGAGATAAAAATATCTCAAAATAGTTTATTAATTTTCACAAGTATATGATAAAACCAAACAATTTTACTATCAATGGTTCGAAATTAAATCCATATTTATGTGTAATAAAACTCGAATGCATTGAATATTTTTTTCAATTAATTTATTACATACTTTATTTTCTAATTCGATATAATTTATTAATCTAATGTATAAGGTAAACTTGTCGATTTGAAAAATATGGTCGGTTTTTTTATGTTCTTTGCTACATTAATAGCTTTATACTATAGTACTAAATTATATTTGTGTAATTAGTTTTATATTATTAAAAAATGTAATTTTGTTACAGTATGTACCGAAAAATATTCGAATTAATTTCCAGGAACAATGTAAAAAAAAATAAAGAGCACACTAATGATAATGGCAATTCTAGGTAATGTGTATATTTAATTTTTTTATTACAAATTTGTCTATATTTAATATGCAATGGACCCTTTTTATCGATTGGATAATGTCACACTCGTTTCACCTCCCTCCAAAGATTCGTCTTTGTTCAAATGATTTATTATAAGATTTGCGAATAACAAAAAATATTGGTGTAATAAATGTTTGTAAATTATTACTAAAATAAAATGTAAATGATTCACCATTTATACGCATACAATATTTAAATTTATGAGTATAAGTTTCAGATATAAAATATGTTTAGACGAGATGTACAATAATTTACAAATGAAGAGCCAATGAAAATTGGTTCATGTTACTGAATATTTTGTTTTTGCAGGTGAACTCAATAGTACGAAGCAAAGTTATTTGTTAAAAAATGATTCTCTTGTTCCACCTGTGGATTTCGAGTTATTTTAATTTCCTCGGTTTTTATATATATTTATCAATGTTAAATTTTTGGCACTAGATTTTTTCATATATTTTTGAATAACAACCCAGCATATGTTTTTCTATTAATCATATATACTGAACCACATCACGTATTCTATATTGATAAAGGAAACGGATGTTCGTAACTGCATATACATTTTTTCTAATACAACTTTTTACTCCGACCTGTACCAGTCCTACTAAAATGAAATAATTTTAAATATATGAAATAAATTTATATGACTTGTAAACGTTTTATTGAAATCACTCAAGTTTTATAAAGTTTATGGAATTTGAAAATTGTTTAGTTGAGCTTTTGTTTTATCGTATTATGTTATTTTTCATTAACAAACTAAAATCATTTATAGAATAATCGCATAAATGGTTTCATAAATAATTCATTGTAATTTACATTTTTAATTCAATATTTTTTTATTTTAATAAACTATTAAATAATATTTAGTACAATATTTATAATTTATCAGTATTTTATGAATTAATTTTGTTATCATATATTTTGTATTAAAATCATAATTGAAAAATACGATACAATAATTGTTTTTTGGATTAATTTTATTTATTTTTTTCAGATATTTATTACTACTTATAATTATTAATCTAAATTATAAATAAAACGGGATAAATATTAGTTTTTCTACTACTGCTTATAAAATATTAAAATATTTATATATAAATAAAATACATTTTACAGTTTTTTCCTTATATTTTAATGTTATACATTTTGTTATACTGTTATATTAATCACACATAAAATTTAATTTGATGATATTACATTTTTAAATATATTAAAAATCATTTGTGCTAATAGTGATCCCCCTTGTTTTATATATATAAAAATATATATTTATGAGAAAAAGAAAACGAAAATTACTATTAGTCGAACAAGTAATTACAATGTTATAATAAATATTATTTGTTTATCGTGATGTCCATTATAATAATTATATAATAAGAAAATTTATATTTATTTTATTAAGAAAAGATACTAGGTAGCATACATCAGCGGATACATAAAGATAACTTTTAAGTTAATAATAAAAAAAATAAATAAAAAATTTCTATTCATATTTTATATGGTTTTAGATTGGTTACTATATTTTTGATTGTAGGTCAGTGGCGTTGATGAATTCGAGGATCTTGGCTATTTATCGAGGGTGGTTATCTAGTATTTCGGAAAGTTTGTGATGTATTTTTGTAATATGGTATATTCGACATTCTTTTAGTATATGTTTTATGATTATTTGTATTCCACGTGCTGAACAAATTGAGGGTTCTTCTTTGAACATAAAGTGCTTGTATGCAATTTTCGGGTGATCGATTCTGCGCCTTGTTAATATAACATTGTATTTTCTAGATATTTTAAAGAGAAATGTCCAAATACCTATGTTGTGATCAGACACATATTCAGAAAGTATCCATGGAGTCTAGATCTCCTACCCTTTCCCGAAATTTTTTTTGTATCAGCAAATAAAATCATAATCCTTATAATTAAATCAAAATAAAATACTGTTGTAAATACGTGTCATTCAAAAATATTTGATTGTATAGTAAGAGAAAAATGTGTAAATATAGAAAAAAAAAACTCATTGAAATTATGGATATTTTAGTTGCATGTGTTTTATTCAAACTTATATTTTTTATTGAAAATTTTAAAACACTATTAGTTTCTACATTTCACAGTGACCCATCCTCAACTAAACTTAAGTGCTTAAAAACATTGTTTCGTAATAAAACTGAAAATTAACATTTATCAAGGGTTCTGTTAGTACATTGAAAGTGCCTATCTCTACAGGCGAAGTATTCAATACTATTTAAAAAATGCAAAAAATGTATTTTGTAGACATTAGTTAAAAATATTAAATGATTATAAATTGTAATTTATTTTAAAATATTAGTCCGTTTATAAAAAAAATAAAATCTATTATGTATCGATAATGTATTGAAGTTGTATTCAAATGTATTTCAATATCCCTCTCTTCACAAATAAAATCCTAACTACATACCTGGTTGTGATTTAATTGGTTTTATAAAGTGTGGAGCTAAGTCCATTTTTAATACAAATATATTCTATTGCTTTTACATGTACAAAATATACATTTAATTCATTGTACATATTTTCCAATCCATGTACCAAACATTATCTTTGCTATTATTATTGTTATTGCTCCTAAGAAGTCGAATAGACGCTATTTTATTCTAAGTTGATGAATTACAAAGATATTGGTATTGTATTTGACACTGTACTTGGTGGTTATGTTCATATTATTTTCACATTTATTATACGGTTGAAAACATATTTCACACCAATGCAAACTTTATTTATTTTCTGTAGGTACTATATAGTATATATCTATAGCTATTATTTTTTCAGACTAACTTTGCTACTAATATTATCATTGTTTGAGTTATAAAGTTAAAATATATAATTAAAAATTAAATAAAAATTAAAAATGAGTAAATATATAATACTCGTAAATTATACACAAATAAATAAATAAATCCTTAGCCTGGAGTATCATATTTGTAAATTGAGACTGGTTTCGAATAAAATATTCATCTTTAGGTACATAAAAAATCAATTACATCGTGACTTAAGAGTACTTTGTATATACCTAACGATGAATTTTTAATTCATAATAGGCCGTATACTACAAATATATATAATAATACTCTATGCTAAGCATTAATTAATTAATTTATTTATTCCTATGTATGAACTATATGTTAAATTATGTACAAATTAAAATACGTTTGTTTATAAAGATTATATAACATGATAAGCCACTACATAATTTAATAAATCTAGCTTATTATTATTTTGATTCAATTTGATAAAAATATTTAAACTATAAAACGCAGTTATTTTTAAACGATTTAATGTTCTATGCTTGTTATGCACGGATCATCAATGTAAAAAAGTAGTAAATTGTATTTAAAGTAAAAAAAAAAAGACAATAAATCATATCCAAAAAGTCGTTCAGAAAGAACTCCTCTTTAAAAGTAATCAAGATTTTGTTGGAAACACACTTAATTAAATTTTTTTCAGGTTTTCGTTTGACAAAATGAAAGTATCATAAAAAAATTTAACCTTCCCAGAAATAGAAAAAAAAAAAAAACTCTTACTATTTTACTTTAACAGCTCCTATGAATTCAAAAACCGAATTGTGAACCTACTCTCGAACCAATATCAATCATTGAGAGGAAAATCAGTTTTGACTGCCGTAAATTTAATGCTCATTCATCCCAATACGAGTATGATGAGGTTGAAGGTCGATTGACTTTTAAGTATTAACATTTTTAAAAAGCTTTATTATTTTTTATACTTGCATCGTAGAATTTTTAAGCAATATTACTCATTATATGGTAAAAAAATTTTATATTTATCTGAGTAATAAATAAAAAATGACTCATATAGTAAACGTATTATCCAGTCTACAATATGAATCGTTTTTATTTGTTATTAAGTTATATATACAAAATTGAATGTCATATAGCGAGTAATATTACTTAAAACTTCTAACATATTATCCAGTCAGTTATATATGAATACCAAAAGAAATTATTTTAAAGATTTTTTTATTTAATAGTTTTCTTAAAATTTATTATAAAAAAATATATAAACATATAATTTTCTGTTTCAACATGTCATGTCATAATAAATTATAAGTAGTTTAAACATTTTTCTTCAAAATATTGCATAAAATTTTTTTATACTTATTTTCATTCCTTACAAATATTCTAATCCTTTAAAAAATAATATATTATTTAATTATTGTTTTATATTAGTATAATGGATAAACTTTTATGCTAATTTTATGAAATAAAAAATGAGAATAATGTTTTAATTTAGTTA
The DNA here is from genome assembly GCA_034509805.1 of Sipha maydis. Lineage (NCBI taxonomy): Eukaryota > Metazoa > Arthropoda > Insecta > Hemiptera > Aphididae > Sipha > Sipha maydis. The sequence goes on from JASXSY010002678.1 coordinate 128,232, forward strand.
GGAAAATATATTTTTTAAAAATTTAATTAAAACACATCGCCTCGGAATTAGGCTGGTAAAATAACAACTGCTTTAAGTTATTAATAAAGTCAACGCGCATTCGTCACTTTGATTATTTTTTAATTATCTAGTACTTATCATTAAAAAGTTTTTTTTTTAAAAAAAAAAACATTAATTAAATAAAATATAAGGAGCATTTTTTAATTAAATACATTCTTCTTATAAATAATACATATTCATGCGTCTAATATAGCTTTCACTTAACATAACCCTTTACGTTATCTAAAAAAATATGAAATTATAAGTAATTTGTTGGTCATTTTACATATTTGAAATATTTTAAAAAAAAAAAACAAGACAATTTACAATTGATTCATGAAAATAAATCAATTTAACTCAAAACATACGCGATTCGATCAAAACGCATTATTTTAATGTTTAATTGGTTAGATTATTTAAATATAATCACCATGATAAATCCGTATGTAGTGTTAAGACTTATCTGGATACAAATATTAATTATCTATTATTTTATCTAGATAGAAATACAAACTTTATGTATTAATCTATCTTTAATAAACACTTGAGCCATCTATTATTTATTTATTTAGATATATATTTGTATGAATAATGTTAAATTAATATTTTAAGTACTTCGGGGACTCAAGAATTTTTCGGGGCGTCGTCTGGGTAGCTATGACAATAATATTTACTAATAAAAATATGTAGTTAAAGTTAATATGATTGAAAAAGTGACCATATGTTTTCCTTAATTTTAATAAACCCTAATGAGTATTGATCAAATGTAGCTAATATTTAGCACAGAGTTATATATACAAAATATATTATATGGGCTTCACCAAGAATAACCACATATTATAATAAAAATGGTAGCTTTTTAGATAATTAATAACAGTTAACAAACACTGTCGTCGTCATCTACTGTTTATTATGAAAACTATTAAAATTTTCTTAAAAATAAATTATTTGATCCATGTAGAGCAGTTTTCCTTTTGTTAATTATATACTTATAAATTGTTAAATATCGTGATGTGCTAAACGATTTAACAGCCAAACCTATTGCTCATTCACCATCAACAACCGTTCGCTAGGGTTTTTCCAGTACGATACGTCTTACCACTCTTACCGCGGAAAACATCAACGCTTAAATGAGGTTCAGTATAAGTATATTTTATCAAATTTTTACCTCTATTTTTATACTCTAACCAAATAAAACACTTAAAAATTAAGACATATTTCAAACGCCTCAAGTAAATACAAAATGTTTTACTAGTAATAACGAGATATATTTTTTTTATTTTTTTTTGACAATTTAGTATACAGTTTATCTATATAGATTATGATTATCTTTTATCTTTTACAAAAAGTACCAAAAGAAATATTTCTCATTATTTTTAAACTATGTTGTGTGTTTGAGTACTAATCCTTTTTTAATGAACATTATCATTTAGTTTATAACAAAATGTAAATGCTAACTTTTGAAAGCCGAGAAAATACGATGTCTTTCCCATAAAACAAATGAAATTCAAAACTTAACTACCCCGAGAACGTGGCATCCAGTATTAAATGGTTATTGTTTAATATATGTTTGTATGTACACACAGAAATGCGTTTCAGAATTTAAGGAATTACACCTTTGATATCATCGATTATCGATGATCATAGATATCATCGGTCTATGGACAAAATATAAAACGTAAAAACGGAGTAGGTAGAACGCGCCACACGACTAAGTGCATACCAGCGAGTCGTGTAGAGATGAAAAATAAACATGACATGTTTCGTAAAAATATGCCCACCGAAGATTGCTTACCCACCATCGAAAATAATAATAACTATTATCTACTCAAACGTCTATAGTAGAGCCGCGGACATAATTATCGTAATGTAAAACAAATTGAAATCACAACTTGAATAAAAAATGTGATTCAATGAGATTAACCGTTTGCGCTGTATGAATTTATTTGATATTTTGATTATAATTTTAGTACGATCAGATTATCACAACATTTATACACATAATATATTGGATGGTTGAAGAATAAAAACCACCACTAAGATCGAGCCCAGGCCCAATGGGACGTTTTCAAATCCGGCGCCAAACGTGTAGAACGTTAATTTAATGTGATAATAGTAGTGCGACGATCGTGTACCTGTATCCTTCGGTGTGCGAGTGTCCAGCGGAACTCCTGGACGGTTCCGGATATCCGGCTGCGGCGGCCGTCTGACAGTCGCAGTGCATGACGCACAGCACGATGGACGTGACGATGCAGATGGTGAACGGAACGGCGAAGTAGTGCACGATGTCGGCGTACTGCTGCCGCTTGTCGTAGCCGACCACGGCCAGCGTGTGGTTCTGCCGAGAATAGTGGCACGGGAACGTGGCGCCCAGGCTGCCGTAGGCCTTGGTGAAGTTGGAACAGGCGACGGCCGGTGGGTACCCGCAACCCTTGATGTTGACCAGCAACACGGCTTCCGGCACGATGAGGCCACCGGTGTCGGCGCCGGCACCAGCCGCGCCGCTTGCGCCGCCACCGGCCGTCCTGTACGCCACGTAGATGTGACTGCAGTTGTACACGTCGCTGGTGCACCCCTCCCGGCACGAGCTCCACGTGCAGTTGTACAGGCCGGTCAGCTGCTCGCGGCGCACCGTCGTGCACTGCACCGGTTCCGGTACGAAGTCGGCCAGCAACGTGGACACGGCCGGGTCCACGTACAGTGGCACGAGGAACAGTAGCGCGGAGCCCGAGCCGACCGCGATCATGGCGAACGACAGCGTGGAGTAGAACCACACCTTCTCGCGCAGCGTCCGCGGCGTACCGCGCTTTTGCTTCTTGGCCGCCGCTAATTCTAATAGCTTCTTCTTGCGCAGTTGCTGCTGCTTGGTGTCCAGCAACAGTTCGGAGCTGGCTGACCGCATCGCGTCGCATGGTGCGCGACCCTGCAGCCGGTCGCGCGCGTCGTCACGCACGCCACTACTGCGTCCGCGGTCGCCGATGCGCCGCCGTATCCGTCGCCAACACTACCGCGATGACGGCCGACAACGACGCGGCGAGCCGACAACACCATCCGCGGTCGCCGTGGCCGGGTGCACGGGGGCGCGCGCGCGGCGAGAGCCGAACGACGGCGTGCGACACGGGGGGGGATCAGGCCGGAGGGAGGGGGAGGCTCGAGCCGGGGCGCTTATCGTTGACGACGGCTGCTGCGAAGTGACGGGCGCGTGAACGCGAGGCGATGTTTTCGATTAATACCGTCGTCGTTGTCAATCCTATAGCGCGCGATACGAAGCAACGTGTAACGCGTCGCCTTCCTGCGGCCGCGTCGGAGACAGCCAGAGAACGCGGTGGGCAGAGGGAGGAAGGACAGCGTCGTGGTCCGCGCGACGAGTGACGGCCTGAAGCAGTGCGTGTGCCCGGACCGCCGTACGCCGACACACTGACGATGGTCGCGCGCGGCTTGGTGTTGTGTGTCTGACGGCACGTCGCGCGCGTCGCCCGGCGTAAAGCGCTGCTCTGCTGTCTGCCGGCCACCCGCGCCACCCGCGCGCTCATAACACGCACGCTCGGCCGCTACCGCCAACGACGGTGACGACTGATCCGCGGGGCACAAGCAAACGCACACGCACACATCCACCCCCGGGCTTTGGACAGCAGCTAACGCACGTGCCTAACTATTACCCTACAGCGGTGCACACGGGCTCTGGAACGACAGCGGCCAGACCAATACCGCGATTCTTGTCCGGACGTGCTCAGTGAGTTCTCAGTGTTCTCCATTAGAGTTTCAAGATAATCATTAATGGTTTGTTACGATAAATCTATAATGCATTTCTATTAATCCATATATGTATGCGTTCCGATTGCGGAAACATTATTTCTGTATTGTTTTCATAACCGAAAATAACGTATTGCGCATTGCAAGGAGCATAAGGTTCCAACCAATTGAAGTACTACCTTACGGTGTTCCCAAGTGACGGATCTATCTCCTTTACATATATACATCTATAAAAAAAAAATAGGATACTTGGCATGGCGAATTTACGATGAGTATTTGATCGATAGTTACGGACGACGTTTAATTACGAAAATCTATGGTTACCTTCATAATAAGTAGTTGTTGACTGGGCTACTTCAATTCCTATAAATACAATAAAACGTTAAATAACATAACATTTTTTTTTTTTTTTTTTTTAACAATCGAAATAAATGTTTTCAGGTCATTATTACGTGAAAAAATTTTAATCGATGAAATGATATTCGGATATATATATATTTTAAGTCACTGTTGCGAGCTATTATGTTTTTGGAACTCAATTTTCGTGTACATTATTTATACATTACTCTTTCAACTATGTTCTACGTAGTGTTTAAATCACTATGAAAACGTAACCCATTTATCATTTATATTAATTTGAGTTTAATTTGTCCTTGTCTAGCTTTAGACAAAAGGGTATTAGTGATTGTAATAGTTGTTATCACTATTCACAATATATTAGAATGTGCATTGATACGTATATGGTTAAAAGTTGCCTACTATTAATTTATTATACAATTAAACCATTTGACCCTGGACCTATTTTCGATTTGGCTTTCGGGTGTCTGGTCTACATATGCATGTTTTTGTATTATTAAAATATACACAACTGTCTCGTTTCGTAGAGTTGTATCACATCGGCAATCAACACAAATCATAGCTACTGACATCCTTTTCTGCATTCTATCTAGACCATTCAAAATCTAATAATTTTCACAAATATTTTTATTTTATCTTTTGGCTTTAATAAAAACTGAGAAAAAATTATCGATCGTTTAATATCAACAATTTCATAACCATATACCACCCATGTACAATAGCACTGATATATTATGACGCAAAATGTTCCTAATCTTACCTACGTAATTAATATTTAACAGTGACTATTTCCAAAAGTAATTATTAAGAAAAATAATCGACCACGGTACGAATCGTTACGAAAGCTTTACGAAAAAATGTAATTCTTATTTTCTTCGTTTGACATGATCGTTCGTAGTATATTATATTCACAATACTACCGTGGCCCTGCGGTATAAATCGTATAATAAACACTGAGAGCAAGTGATAAATCATTGCTTACAATAGCAGTGAAACAGCGCTGGAAACATGTACCTAATTATGAATATTACTACGTTATACATTTATAAATAAGAATAGGACAAAACACCAAAAAAAAAAAAAAAAAAACTATACAACACATGCAATATACGGGCAAGCATACATGCTTTCATGGAGCGGCGGTGGCTAATATAGCTAGTTGATGACAGCCAGACATATTGTTGTTGAAATACGAAATATTTCATAGCTCATATTTTTAGAAAACGCCCCCGTAACAGCTTCTTGAGATGAAATATACACAAACACACCACACACACAACACACACACACACACACAACAACACACACACACACACACACACACACACACACACACACACACACACACACACACACACACACATTATGCGCATACTTGTACTAGATATTACGTATATTAAACATATAACAAAACATTTTCATTAATAACTTATTAGATTTGACAAGAATGGAACGAAAAATCGTATAAAATAATAAGAAACAAATCAAGGAAAATCAATTGAAGCATATAAAAATAAGCAGGTAATTAAAATTAATACAAGTAAATATGAAACAAGGGGCAAATATATCGATTTGTATATAATAATGTACATAATAAAAAAACCGGATGGGCCTCGCTCTGCTGTACAGTTAGGGGTGGAGTGCACCTCGCTTATAGGATAGGTCATTATTATAATGGATTTGTTAAATTTGAATGCAATGATAGATATCATTGTATACGAATAACGATTCTGAACGGAGTTCATATGTTTGTCTAGGATATAATACATTGTTATTTATAAACATTGTAAAAAGTATATTTTATTTTGAAACGATAAATATATTTTTCAATTAGATAGGTTGGCAGTTGCATACAGCGATATAGTTTGTCAGTCTAGAACATTTCTACATTATATTATATTTTACATGTAATTTTATGTCAATATTCGATGTTCAAACGCTTATAAAAAAAAATTGTGCCTATGGATTTTAATAATTTTGAATGACATTAGACTACTTCTGTGGAATCTTCGATTAATTTGTCAAGTATTTTGTAGTAGCCAAATTTTTTTTATCACCGATTATAAAAATAAAATTTAAAAAAATCGAATATTTTAATGACTATAAGTGGCTTAAAAATCAATATAATATTTTGAAAAAAATATTGCATAAAAGAAATACCAATTTTAACAGCTGGTAGAAATTTCAAAAATCTGCGACTTATACTTTTTGAATTTATAACAAATATTTAAAATCGTCTGAGAATAAATCGCTATTTTATGCAGTTTCGTAAATATTTAAATTTCAAACAGTCATACAATTTTTTCCTCTTAGTCCGGTAGACATTTTTTAAAGATTTTGAAGAGTAGCTCATAGATAACCTAGTGTTAAAATTTTGAACCTTAAGTATGAACAAAAGAAATTTTATGAATTTTTATCTACAAAATAACTTGCAAATTATCGTGATTTTTACATATTTCGTATAAATTGGAACTTTGAGCACTTATAAATAAAAATTGTGACTTACGATTTTAGATTTTTTTTTATCAGTTAAGGAACAACTTATAAGAAACCTTGTATTAAATTTTCAAGATTTTCTAGGCAGCCAAAAAAATTTTATCGTTATTTAAAAATAAAATACTTAAAAAAATTCAAAATTTCAATTGTCTATAAATAGCTCAATAAAAGTCAAAATACTTTGAAAATTTAATGGTGTATAGAGAACGCTAATCTAAACATTTGGTGAAAATTTCAAGTATTTACATCGATTAGTTTTTGAGTTATAGCAAAATAAAAAATTTGATTATGTCGAAAACTGGTTTGCGTAAAAACTCCCGTTTTTCCCAAATTTTTTTTATGGTTTTTCCCGTCGCATTTAAAAAATATTGGATATTTTTTACTTTTGACCCCCAAAGTACCAAATAGATTCACTTTCCTTTCAGAAAAGTTGCTACATAAGGCATTTGAAGCATTTTTACTGCCCCAAAACGTGTCGATAGACACAAAAAAAAAAAAAAAACACACATCATTGTAAAATCAATACATTCTTCACTCCGTTCAGAATCTAAAAATCAAAAGGGTACAGACTCACAAACGGTTACATGAATGACAGCGGTCCTTTAAAATAAATTATTTACAGTTTTAAAAATTTTCTACTCGAGCCTTTCCAGAGATACAAAAAACACTCAATAAATGTGATACATTATTTTATTTAAATTTGTTTTTAATTATAAACATTATATATATATTTATAAACATGAATATTAAATTAAAAACCTATGTTATTTTTCTTTAAAGGCTTCCTAATATTTTTATTTTATTATTATCTATACACCATTTGATATTCAATATCACTTATATTTTAGAAACTTTTTAAATCGTCTTTAATATTAATATTTAAAAGCGGTTGGACACAATCGCAATTTTATTAACATATAAGAGTATTATGTTACCATCAGTACTTCTTTCTACCTTTATGAATCATGTGTATATTTTGTGTTGAATATTAAGTTCTATTTATATTTAATTTAAGCGTGTGATTGAATGTATTAACCAGAAATTGTTCGTTTTTTTTTTATAAAAGGGCTTATTTGAATATAACAATATGTTAAACGAATTTTAAACAATATACAACAGAAGCGATACTCATCATCTTCAGTCTACAAAATGAGGATGAAATTCTTATAGCAGTCATGTTTATGAATAGTAACTTGCAGTTAAAAACTAATTATTTTATATTTATTGATTTTTCGACTATCATTCAAGTGTGCGTGTTAAAGTGATATTGTAGATTCCAAATTATTACCAGCTAATGTCAAATCCACACTCCGTAAAAGAAGAAAAAGTTTCGTCCGACGACAGCGGTGTAATGGGAATTGTGATACTAGTTTTATAGGACGCCTGAGCTCTAATAACAACTTCAAAAATATCTCTGGTTGAGGTTGTCTGGTAAACATTACTTTAAATAACACACAATTACTGTTGTGTGTTTTAGCCGACAAAAAGGAAGAATATTGCAATCGACAACAAACATTTTGAAATAATAACTGCAATTGTTTGAATCAAGACTTCGATTACCTTTAAATATCAAAATCTTTAATAAAAAATTATTTGGTCCTTTGATTACAATTATATGACTTAATATATAAACCATATTATTATTAGTTCATATTATACTTTGTGATTTAAAATTGTTATATAAAATTATTACCGTTGATTTAAAATAATAAGAAAATTAGGAAAGCAAAATAATTTATATTGAATTCATTATGATGAATTCATATTTTTTCAATTATGATTGAAGTTGAATAAGACGAAATTTATATTTTTCTTTGTATTTCATCCGTTTTCGTTATCCTGCACAAAATAATGAATCTATTTTTATATAGGTTTATTTTTTATTTTTAAGTTAAAAATATAAAAAAAGTGTTTAAGAAAGATTTTTGTTAAATACTTTCAAACTAATAAATTTCTCTAATATTAACGAGGACAGACATATTTTTATAAGTTCTAAAAGTTAAAAGTTAATCAAAAATAGTAAAAAGTTAATATACTTTTGAATTAAAAATTTGAATTTAATATCTAAGTAGATAAATTATAGTGACAGATAGTCTTTGGCTTTTCGCAGTCTTATGAGAAAATTAGTCTGTGATAAATGTTGCTATCAATAATCATTTCCATGGAAATTTATTCCACTTTACAAAAGTTTTATTTATAACAGCATTGAATTGTAGCAATTTTAACTGACTTGATTAATTTAATGTTACTTACTTAATTAAACAAAGTCATTTGGACTTAATATAGCTTAGTATTTTAAGATAAGAAAGATATACGTACCTATTCATGCATGTGTAAGCCGCTTTCAAAATAATTATTATTTTCAATTTCTTGACATGGTGATTAAACTCTATCGAAAAAGATTCTCCGTTTTTTTTTTATTGGCCACCAACTCGAATTAAAAAGTTTAAAGTTTCCACGTAATTTACTAATTCACATTCTATCAAATAAATGTAAAAAATATAAGACTTGTAGTATAAATGTGATGTTTTGAAAACACGACAAAATAACATAAATTCATAATTTAAAAAAACCAAATATTATTATTATTATTATTATATTAATAAAACTTTTATTAATTATTAAAATTAAACATGTAATATTACAACCATCTTTATCAAACATATTACTTTTTTAAATTATCTACGACTTTTAATGGGAATACTAATTGTTTACAAACAAAATCTCACAAAAAAATACATTGTAAATAAAATACAATGTATAATTTTGCTTCGCAAAAAGAAAAGTTACACAACTAATAACATTACTATGTCTTAATGAATACTTACTTTGAACAATATAAATTAGCTGAACAACTATGTGGAAAAACTATAAGATATAAAATAAGTGCGTAGGTGTATGGTGAAAGTGTGTAACAATTAAATCACTATTATATTAACATGTACTCTAAATCTTAAGTATTCTTTTTAAAAGTGTAATTTACAATTTTTTTTTCTTATTTTAATGATATTTTATTGTTTACAATTTCAAATTTATAATATACAATTACACACATTTTTATCATGATAATTCGTTCCTAAATATTAACTCCGTAAAAAAATTACAAAATCAGTACCCAATATTAATAACAACAATAATGCATTAAACAATAGAATTTTTAGTACTATATATTAAAATAGAAACTAATTGCCCTCATAATACACTATAGCAAGGGTGGCAACATGAATATGTTCGCGAGCCGCATAAATAAATGCAATAATATCATGAGCGAAAATATTTTTAAATACGTTTTATAATTGTATATAAACTTATCTAATGAACTAAACAAAATTTAACTCAATGTTTATATTTTTATTTATTATTCATATTATTTATCATATATTTTTATTTATTATGTAGCCTTATATATATATATATATATATATATATATATATATATATATATATACAGTGCCGGATCTAAGACATTTGACGCCCGGGGCTAATAAAAATGTAGCGCCCATACATAGTATTAGTTACGGTATTAGCAGTATTTTTCATAATCTTAAGAGCGCCCTGATACCAACAGCGCCCGTGGCAAAAATACCCACTTGCCCCCCCCTAGATCCGGCACTGTATATATATATATATATAATAAAAAAAAAATTTTATATAAATATATACGAAAAATTAAAAAAAAAATTAAAACCTTGGTAATTGTAAATAAGACATAAGCCACAAATTAGTCACCCTTGCACTATAGAATACAATCATGAAGACGGTCTCATCTTAGACGAAATTCGAGTAAACGAGTATGAATTTATTATCATAAATATATAATAATAATAATATGTAATTCATAATAAATTCTATATATCAAATATTTGATATAATAATTGAGAAATTTTTATGCATCGTGCGCATAAAAATTGTAATGAGTGTAAAATAATGCTAATGAGTGTAACATAGATACACTTAGTTATTTTATTTTCTTAAAGATCCTCGTATAAATAGTAAAATACATGTGACTACGTATTAGATTATGATTTATACAACTTAATCAAGTGTTGTATGGCTTACTATGTATAAAAGCTAAATGTTTAAAATATTATCTTTAATAAGATTTTTTATATTGATTTTGAGTAATTGATAAGTAAGTATATTTTTCGTCTAAAAAATAATAAAAAACTAAATTTTGAGTAATTGATAAGTAAGTATATTTTTCGT